>CAUYON010069530.1:0-61503 GCA_963573935.1 Arctocebus calabarensis | reverse complement strand
ATTTGTAGAGTGAATGTTTTTCCGGTAGTTAATTATAGTTAGAAGAAGTTGGGTAATGGGAAAAAGCTATAGATTATAGATTAAGTGTGTACGTGACCACCAGTGTATATAAGGTGGCCCAGAATAAAGACAATTTGCTACACGCCACCTGGAGAGTTTGTAGTCTGTTTCTTGTATTTCCCCTAATAATTATAGGTACGAGTCTCTACACCTGGGGCAAAGCTACTGTCCCTCGCGTCTCCGTTCACGCAACAGCTATTGAAATTTTTCATTCAACCTATGATATTTTCAGGTCTATAATTGTCATTTGGTTCCTTTATTCTTCAAATGCAAATAAAAAGAAATAAAGTGAAAAAAAAATTGGAGGCACAGTTCAACACGTGAGTCTTCTTACAGTGTCCTTATAGTTCTTGTTTTCGACCTGGACGTGTCGTACTTTCATGCTGTTTTCTGACCAGACTATCCCTTCTTTATTCCTGAAAGAGAAGTCTTATTCCCTCCCTCAGCTCCTTCTCCTTTTGTATGTGTCTATTTTCTTTGTGAATGATGAACATTTTGAGAGCAAATTCTATTTCTTTCCCACATTTGAATCTTCAGTACCAAATATTAGCTGCCCAACAAATTCTTTTTTTTTTTTTTAACAAATTCTTAAGTAAAATGCACTATCTTTGCACATATATTCTCTTATAATTTAGCTTATTAAAATTTTACCTCTGGAATGGTAGCTTAATAATTTCCATAAATCCACCTCACCATTACAGCAATGAACATATTGACAAAAATTATCAAAAATCAATTCTTTATGAACTCGTGAAATTAACCAAAGCCATAAATTAATCCAAGAAGGACTTATTCAAGAAAAATTGCTAAAATTGGGTAAGAACATAGGTTTGTAGCATTATAACATGATCTGACCCCATATCTTTCCGTCTAAGTAAAGAGTAGACTCAAAAGCCATCTGAAGGACAATAAAATTCTTAAAATAAAAAGCCTACAGTATGCCTTGACCAGAACAACCAAAAAGGACTGGTGTAACTGGTGTATGCCAATGAAGGAACTTATTCCATTGCTGCATTTAGGGAAACAGAAACATCATGAATAAAAAGTAGGTGGTATCAGCTATAAAATAAGGTAGGAAGAGAGTCAAGATAATGGGCTGGAGGCTACAAGTGTCTTCAGTAGAAAAGTGTGCTTAGGGACAACCATGGATAAAGAATTTGCTCAGGGCCTTAACGGGCCTCATGTCTCTCTGTGGTTCCTTGATGTTGAGGTACACATACGTTATTATTTTTAAAGTAAATTTATTTCAGGTTAATGTGAGGGTACAAACAACCAGATCAAAATATTTGATTATGTTAGGTAGAGTCCCTTTTGTTGTTATGTCCATCACATAAAAGGTGTGCCAAGCACCCCCACCCCATGCCCATTCAGGAAGAGCACCCCAACCCTCTCTCCCCTCATTCCCCTCCCCCCAACTTAAATTGAAATGAGTTTTTCTCCTATGTGGTCATGCATCAGATCATCTACTAGCTTCTTCTTAGTATTGAGTACATTGGATAATTGCTCGTCCATTCTTGTGATACTTTACTAAGAACAATGTGTTTCAGCTCGGCGCCTGTGGCTCAACGAGCTAAGGCACCAGCCATGTAAACCTGAGCTGGAGGGTTCGAATCCAGCCCGGGCCCGCCGAGCAACAATGATGGCTGCAACCAAAAAATGGCCGGGCGTTGTGGTGGGTGCCTATAGTCCCAGCTACTTGGGAGGCAGAGGCAAGAGACTCATTTGAGCCCAGGAATTGGAAGTTGCTGTGAGCTGTGATGTCACTGCACTCTATCCAGGGTGACAGCTTGAGGCTCTGTCTCAAAAAAAAAACAAAAAAAAAACACAATGTGTTTCAACTCCATCAAGGATATTACAAAAGATGTGAATTCACCATCTATTTTATGGCTGAATAGTATTCCATGGTGTGCATGTATCACAATTTGTTAATCCATTCCAGAGTTGATGGGCATTTAGGTTGTTTCCACATCTTGGCAAATGTAAATTAAGTTGCGATAAACAGTCTAGAATTGAGGATTCTTCATACTTCTTTCTAAAGAGGCTGTATTAGTTTGCAGTCCTACCAGCAATGTAAGAGTGATCCCTTTTCTCCACATCCACATCAGCTTCTGCAGCTCTGAGACTTTGTGATCATACACATCATTCTAATTTCATTTAAAGTGCTTTCTTTTTCAACAATTCAATATTGTAAAAACACATAGATTCTGCCTAACAATTTGACAGAAAGTATTTCTGCATCCTTATGAAATGACCTGCAGATCTTTTCCTCAGTAATAAATTATATTAAGAGCATTGGAGAAAGTGTCAAAGCTAGCTTAATCTAAGAAACATCAGTTAGCAATAATGTAAGTGCTGTGAGGTTACCTAAGAGTTCTCAGAGAAAATTTGATTTCCTTCCTCTCCAATGATATTCAGTTTCTTGCCTATGGTCTTATTTATACCCAGAGGCTATGCTTATCATCTGGTTCAAGATAAACTGATCCCATTACTGGCTTGTGGAGATCCTACTACAAGGCTGTAAGAAGGAGACAAAAATTTGTAAGGAGAATGACAAAAAGAAAAAAGTAAGCTATGAACAGCAACAGTTTAAGCACAAACCCACCAATTTTGACCAAGTCGAAACTTCTTCTCCTTCTTTTTTTTTTTTTTTTTATTTGAGACAGAGTCTCACTTCGTCACCCTTGGTAGAATGTCGTAGCATTATAGCTCACAGCAACCTCAGACTCCTGGGCTTAAGCAATTCTCTTGCTTTAGCCTCACTAATGACTGGGATTACACTAATGGCCCACCACATTGCCCAGCTATTTTTAGAGACAACGTGTTGCTCTGGCTCAGGCTGGTGAGCTCAGGCAATCCACCTGCCTCTGCCTCTCAGAGTGTTAGGATTACAGGCGTGAGCCACCTCACCAGGCCCCAAGTCAAAAATTCTTAATGCTAAAGTCTACCTTGGGGGTGAACCCAGAAAGGAAACTTTCTCTAGTAACTAAAAACATCCCCATTTTCACAATTCTTCTGTTAGAAAGTATTCCATATTGCAATGTCTTCATAGACCATCCAGCCACTCTAATACAGAAGGATGCTATCAAACCAAATGTGTAGTTTCTCATTTTTCTAGAGTAAAACCTCAATCATTGTTAAACTAGAGGACAGACATTGAATTAAGAAAATCTTTAATGACTGTGATTTTTAAGATATGTGGCTTTCTGCATTTCTAGTGCTTCCTAGAACCTGCTCACTCATATTACATGCCCTCCAAATTCTGCTCTGAGCTGCTCTTACTCTGGGATGTGCCTTACAGAACAGCTACTGTCTGAAACATTGTCAGTGATCAGGACAGAGGGAAGAATGTGAAGCAAAAGTTCTCCTCACCCTTGAAGCTTCCACCTGTAATACTCCCCTGTCTGCACTTCTTTAGCCGGATGAGATACACAAATAAGTCAAATTTTATTTTTTTTTATTAAATCATAGCTGTGTACATTAATGCAATTATGGAGCACAATATGCTGGTTTTATATACAATTTGAAATATTTTCATCAAACTGGTTAACATAGCCTTCATGGCATTTTATTAGTTATTGTGTTAAGATATTTATATTCTACATTTAGTAAATTTCACATGTATCCTTGTAAAATTCACCATAGATGTGGTCCCACCAATTACCCTCCCTTCACTCATCCTCCTCCCTCCCCTCCCCTTCCTCACCCCTTTCCCCATATTCTTGGGCAATAATTGGGTTATAGCTTTCCTATGAAAGCTATAAATTGGTTTCATAGTAGGGCTGAGTACATTGGATACTTTTTCTTCCATTCTTGAGATACTTTTCTAAGAAGAATATGTTTCAGCTCCATCCATGTAAACATGAAAGAGGTAAAGTCTCCATCTTTCTTTAAGGCTGCATAATATTCCATGGTATACATGTACCACAATTTATTAATCCATTCGTGGGTTGACGGCACTTGGGCTTCTTCCATTACTTAGCATAAGCCAAATTTTAAAGTGGCCTTGGGTGCTAGAGAACAATTGCACAGCAAGAATATACACACCCTGTTATACATTCTATTCTATGCCATGAACTGAAGCTCCAAGTACACAACTGTAGCCAGATTTAGTCTTACCCCATGCATTCACAGTCTAAGGAAATTATAAATAAGAGACCGCTCTAGCTAAGCCATACCTTGTGGACAGGCAGAACCAGCAGATGAATGTCATTGTGAAAAGAGCCCAGGAAGCCTCTTTGACCCCACTGGCCTGAGACTTCCCTACTCCTCCAAGAGATACTTGGAGCCTGATGGGGGAGCCTGTTCCATCCCTGAAGCAGTACTAGTGGGCACTGGGAGTCCCAGCACCAGGAGGTAAACCAAGAAGACCGAAGCCTCTGAAATATAACTGATATGGAATTGCACCTCAAAAAAGTAATCTAGGACCTGACCTAACCCTAAATAAAATGATTGCCTGCTGAAATAAAAGATTTAAATAGGATCCAAAGTTTCTTGATGGAACAGAGAAGTGTCCAGGATATAATAAAAACAAAAGCAAAAACCACTCATCATGCCAAGAAACAAGAAGTTCACAACTCAAATGAGGAAAGATAATCAACTGACATCAACACTAAGACAAATGAAATGTTAAATCTGATGAGGATATTAAAGCAGCTGTCATAAAAATGCTTCAACAATAAGTTATGAATTCTCTTGAAAAAATACAAAATGATTTTAAATCTCAAGAAAGAAATAGAGGCTATCAAAAAAATATCCAAGTGAAAATTGGAGAACTAAGAAGAGAACTACTTAAAGTTAAAAAAAGGAGATTTAAAAAAGAAACCCTCTCTAGATGGGTTCAACAGTAAATGGAAACAACAGAGGATGGAGTCCCTGAACTTGAGGATGTAATTTGCCCAATTTGAGTAATGAATCTAAACAATGAAGAAAGGCAGAGTCTCAGGGACCTATGGAACTATAAGATACACATAGATCTAATACAATAGATCTAATATTTCTGTCATCAGAGCTGCACATGAAGAGAAGAAAGAGAGTGAGGCCAAAAGAGAATTTAAAATAATGACTGAAAACTTCCCAAATTTGGTGACACACAGAAACCTATAGATTCACAAAGCATAGTGGATGTCAAATAGAATAAAACCAAAGAAATCCATACCTAAGACAAAGAAAACAAGAGTGAAAGAGAGAAACAACTTATGACTTATAGATGAAAAATGATTTAAATGACAATTTTCTTACCTGAAAAAATAGACACCAGAAGAAAGTAGTACAACATTTTTCACAAATTTTAAAAGAAAAATAATTTAATTGCAAATTTTATGTCTGGACACACTATCTTTCATGGAAATAAAGGCATTCTCAGATGAAAAATTAAAAACTAAAAGAATCTGTCCCTAGCAGACCTACCCTTAAAGATCAGATAAAGTAATTTGTCTATCAGAAAGGAACTGATAAAAGAAGCATTCTTAAAGTATCAAGAAAAAAGAAAGAACAACAGAAAAAACAAACTATAGTATACGTACAAATGAAGTGTCCTCTTAGTGGGTTTTATAAATCATATTTGAAGATGAAAACAAAAATGTTAATACCATCTAATACTCAAGCCAATAAAAATTTTAAAAGGAGAGCGTAAGCACCCATAGCCCAGTGATTAGGGTGCCAGCCACATACCACTGGTAGGTTTGAACCCAGCCCAGGCCTGCTAAGCAACAATGACAACTGCAACCAAAAAATAGCCAGGCATTGTGGCGGGGACCTGTAGTCCCAGCTACTCGGGAGGGTGAGGGAAGGGAATCGCTTAAGCCTAAGAATTTGAGGTTGCTGTGAGCTGTGATGCCACAGCACTCTCCTGAAGGTGACATGGTAAGACTCTGTCTCAAAAAAAAAAGGAGAGGGAAGACATCTAGGCAGAAGTGAAACTGCATACTTAACATAAGGTTGTAATAATAAAATGCTGATAGTAGTAGACTGGGATAAGTTGCATATTTACATTATAATATAGCAAATACTAAAAAAATGCAGAGAAATATACTGAAAAGCACAAAAACAGTATAAATAAATCAAGAGGAATCCAAACCTATTCAAATAATGAAAGGAAGGCAAGAAAATAGAGGAACAAAACCCAGAGGAAGCAGACAGAAAACAATTAAAAAGAAAGACTTAAGCACCAACATATAATAAATATTTATCTTCAGTATAAATAATTTAAATGTAGTAATAAAAAGAGATTAGCAGAGAGTATAAAAATAACACAACACCTTTATATGCTGTCTAGAAGAAACTCATTTCAAACATTAGGTAAGTTGAAAGGGTGAATGATGAAACAAACTGGTTGAGCCACACCACAGAACTACTCAGCAATGAAAGAGAATTATTGAGACACACAGTGACTTGAGCGCATCTCAAGAGAATTGTGTTGAGTGAAAAAAAAAAAAGAAACCCAAATGTTATATACTGCATAACTTTGTTTACATAACATTTTTGAAATGACAAAATTTTAGAAGGCCGCCAGAGGTTGGGGCCTGTGGCGGCCATGGGGAAGCCAGCTGGAGGTGGGTGTGGTCATTCTGGTGGTGAAGGGACTTTCAGGTAAACCTGTGGGAGTGGAAACACACCCCTACACGTACGATAAAATTGCATGGAAGCTACGGTATGCACTGGCGCACAACACTTGGCAAAACCCGGGAAATCTGAAACAGGGCAGAAGGCAGATTGCCTCAATGTCAATATCTTGCTTGTGCTATTACACTGTTGTTTGCTACAGACTGGGAAAATGTATGAGGGACCGCCTAGATGATATCAATAAAGGTTTTAATTAAAGATAATTTGCACGTTCAGGGTTGTTTCAAAACACATGCAGAGCTCCCAGTCTGCCCTATTTCCTGAAACCGGGGCTTCCTCCCTGGAGTTCATCACCTCTCAAACGGTCCGGCCTCTCCCTCAGGCATCCTCATGACGTTTGCACAAAGCGGCCCTCCAGGGAGCCCACCTGGCCCGGGGCCCCACCCACCCCTGCTTTTGTCTTCCGCTCCTGGGTTCTGAGTCAAAGTGAGCTGGCTCCTTACGATGATCTGCAGTGTTAACACCGCAGCACTGACTAAGCCCATATTTGGCAAGCCCGGAGAAAAGATAAGGACAGAAAAAGGAAAGCCAAACTGCAGGGAGGCGGGGCTGAGTCAGAGGGGATGAAGCCAACGCCGCACGCGGCGAGGGAGCTGCTCTGGCGGGTAGTGGACAGGCCGCTGGCTCCTTCCCGGCAGGAGGAAGGACACCGCGCTCCCAGCCGCGTCCTGGTGATTAATTATAATCTATCTTTCACGGTGGGCAGCGGGGGCGTGCACGCCTTTCAGTGGCTCCCCCCTCCTGCCACTTAAATTCTCCAGGAGTCTAAACAGGTTAGACCGGTGACTTGGAATACAAACTATGGTGCGAGACCTTATCATCAGGGCAGTATTGTTAGCTTTAATCACCTTAATACGTTTGGTAGTTTGTGAGCATTGACGGACATTTCGGGTATGGTTTATTCAACTCGTACCCTAATTAGGGCCACGCTGTCTTTTGCAGCGTAAATCCTGGTTGAAGGCAAAGGAGACTAGGGCATCCCAGGGAAATCACCGCGGGGGGTTCAGGCTTTTCTGGAACGATTCGGGCTACGCCCCTGCTCACCCACCAGCATCTGCGAGAAAGGGGCCAGCACACCAGGGGGGTTGGGAGCTCCGCTGCCCCTTGAAATGCCGGCTTTTGCCTGGGGCACCTGCCAGTAACCCTAGTACCCTGGGGGGCCCAGGAGGAAGGGCCAGTGGAGTGCAGGAATTCCTGACCATCTTGAGCAAGATCCAGACCCCATCGCTACTAAAAATAGAAAAATTAGTGGGGGTAGTGCCGGTCGCCTGTAGCCCCAGCTACTCAGGAGGCTGAAGCAGGAGGATCGCTTAAGCCCAGGAGTTGGAGGTTCAGTGAGCTATGATGAGGCCACCGCATCACTCCACCCAGAGTGACAGAGACTATCTCAAAACAACACCACTACCCTGATCTCCGCCCCACCCGACCCTCTATCCCCTATGCCCACCCTCCCCAAATGCCAGCTCTGCAAAGAAAGAGAGGAATTGCTCTCAATTTGGAATCTCCCTTCCTTAAAACGTTCCCTGTTTTCTTCCCTTTTCTGTGCTCACTTTTTTCCCTGACCCAGGTTGGACTTCAGGGTCAGTTGCTGTGAACCACTGGATTCTCCTAGACCTTAAAAATGCTGGGTTTACAACCTCCCCTCTTTTCGGCATTTTCTCATCCAAGATTTTCTGGAGAAAGTCACAAAGCTGTGCTATTTTGATTCTCAAAATATATTCTAACTGTAATTTGGCCCTTAGAGTGACTGCACGGTATCCCAACTTTGTCATTGTTTCTTGACTTTCTTGTGTGTTGCCTCCACGCATGTGTCACCCCCTTCAAGCTTGCAGGGACACTTCTGCCTCCTCCATTTTTATCACATAACCTAATCTGCCCACCTTTGTAAGATGGGCAAGGTCTCACGCCTCTGATCTTTCCCTTCTTGTCTATTGTCTCTTTCCTCTGCAGTCCCACCTCTGGGAACCCAGGAGCTGCACCCCCACCCCACTGTCAGTCTCTCCCTCCTCCCACATTCCCCTTCCAGCTCTTGCCCACAGCTTCTTCCCTCCCTTACTGCCCTCTCTCACAACCTCCTCCCTCCTATCCCCTGACTCCTTAGCCCGGGGCAGACAGTCCCGTCACCCCCACGCTCTGCTCAGCACAACATCATAGCCATCTCTGTCTTGCTGCCATACCTACTACCACACTTGTCACTGCACTTATCTGCTTCAAGGAACTCTGCGTGGCCTTGTTTCTTGGCAGTTTCCAGGCTCTAGAAGTTTTCTGATGGTTTCACTCCCAATGCTCTCTTGAAGCTTCTAATTCCAGCTTCTAATGTCCGTTTTCTGTTTGACTGTCCTTAGCACACTTGTCAACTCATTGGACATCAGGGACCACTCTGGGTCCTAGCTCCTGCATCCCCATCTCAGACTCTGCCCTCAGCCACTGCTGTAGACCCTTATTTTAGGCATTGGCTGAACATCACCGTATGGACAACTTTTTGAAAATGCAGCTCTTTAGTGCTCACCACCTTTCCCAAAACCTGCTCTGGATTTGTTCCAGAGAGGACTTAGAGTCCTCAGGGCAAATACAGAGCTGAGTGCTCACCACCTTCCCCAAACCTGCTCTTCTCTGTGAATCCCATTTCGGTTCCCCTTGCCAGATGTGGGAGCTTCAGCAGCTGGGCCCCAGGCGGCCCTCAAGGTAGCATAAGGCCTAACACAGAGTAGATGATACTCAGGACATCTGAAAACAGCCTCTTTATCCTCCCCTCCTCAATGGATCAGCTTTAAGTCCGAGAGCTGAGAACTATTCACAATTCAATAATTCAGACAGACTGCAGGAATGAACCAGATCAAAGTGGCAGTGGTGCTGGCAGTTGCGAGGAGTAGCAAAGACAGTGAGAGCTGACTTGCTTGAATCTAGAACCCCTTTGTCTGTTCCATGTTGTGGGCTGACATGTGTAAGGCACATGCAAGTAGGCATGTCGTAAATAAGCACTATGATATTAATTTTGATATTCATTTTGTATCCATCTCTACTAAACCAGTTCTCGACAAGTTATTCTCATAAGTTTTCTAGCCCTGCCATTTAGTAGTGGTGGTCGTCTACATTCTTTCTTTGTAGCACTTTTATTTCTTATTTCTATTTCATCTCTATTACTTTTCAAGACAGTCCTAAATAGTAAAAGAAACAACGAAATGTCCGGATTCTCACTCAGAGAACGTCTCATCTGCTAAGCAAGCATCTTGAAGGGGATGTAATGATTTGTTAAACTTGCCGTTTAGGGGCGAGTGTGCACGTACGTCCTTTAGGTACGGGGAAGAAGAGGCTTTTTAAGGGCTCCATTCAAAACACTAGTTAAGTCCCATCACCATTTCACAGTGATCAGGGGCACTAACAATGTACACAGCACCCATCACTACCCAGCTGAATGTTTTTATTGCTAGCAGACTTGTGTCCCCAAAGAAGGAAAGTGAAATGCAGCTTAAACAGGAACATTACAGACACTGTGCTCAGAAGCCAGCATGCTGCGCACAGGGATGCGGAGAGGCAGAGCCCTTGAAACCTGCGTTTTTAAGGGAACCCTGAACACCGCAGTTCTACACAGGAAGTGCATGATTTACTTCTCCCTTTATTTCATTCGCTGTGCAAAAACAAAAAAAGCAGAAAAGTCTCAAGAAATGTGTTGAGATTATCCTTTAATCACTGTAATCACGGTGATCAGCAGTACCATCATCTTTCTGTGCAGAGGAAAAAAATTAGGCTTTGGGTTTCCTTTTGAGTGAAATTGCTAAAAAACAGAACTCCTTCCTAGGCCCTTCTAGTAATGGGATCAGCTACAGTAAGGCAAACCTCCAGGGGCCTGGATTTGTTCCAGAGAGGACTTAGAGTCCTCAGGGCAAATACAGAGCTGAGATTTTTCTGCTGCCTCAACCTTTGCCAGGCTCTCAGCCAGTTGAACATTCAGGTGCAGAATCTGGAAGGCAGGAGGTCATTGTTGACCTCTGACACAACAGCCTCACTGATGCCCTTTTTCGACAAGGAAGCTTCTACCGGGTTCCAGGAGCTGGGCTTGGTACAGTGATAAACTACACTAATAAAGCCACCAGCCTCCGGACATTTGTAGTCTAGTGAGGGAGAACAGTGTTGATAAACAAATAAAAAAGTCTGTAGATTAGGAAACGTCCTCTGAAGGAAAATAACAGAAGCTATAAGAGAGAGATAATCGAGGCTTTAAATCAACTGAGCAGACAAGCAAGGCCTCTCTTTAATATGGGCGCTGTGACCTTAGGAATGTGAAGTGACAACTTGTGGGTCCTGTCTTCAGACAGCACCAGTGCAAAGGCCCTGAGGCAGGAAAGAACTCTGCATGTCAGACATGTAAGAAAGCCAGGGACTTCAATGCAGCAAACAGTAGGGAGGGAGAGAGAGCTGCAGGCAAACAGGTGATGGGCTAAGTCTGCTGTGCTCTGTGGGTTTTATTAGAGGGTTTAGGTGTGGGTTGATTGGTGTGTTTCATTTTAAGGAAATAAAGGTATATGTGGAGTGGTGGGGAAAATCGCTGTGTTGCAGAAAACTGGAGAGTAAATGGGTGAGGAGACAAACAACAAGCATGGGGTTTATATATTTAGGAGAATTTGGCTACAAAAAAATACATAGACTAGGGCTTGAGAAAGGTTTCTTTTTCCAGTGGAGACATGGTCATATTTACAGATTAGGAATGGGTCTGTAAAATGAAATGAACATAGAGAGGATAGTCCCTCTCCATGGAGCAAGGAGTATTTCTCAAAGGTGCTTCACCAAATCTGTGTGAGGCTCACTTGGGAGGATAGTTAAAAGTAAAAATCCTGAGCTAGGTGCAGTGACTCACGCCTATAATCCTAGCACTCGGGGAGTCTGCGGCAGGTGGATTGCTGGAGCTCAGGTGTTGGAGACCAGCCTAAGCAAGAGCAAGACCTCATCTCTTAAAAGTAACGGGGCATTGTGGCAGGCACTTGTAATCTTAGCTACTCGGATGGCTGAGGCAAGAGAATAACTTGAGCCCAAGAGTTTGAGGTTGCTGTGAGCTGTGATGCCACAGCATTCTACCTAGGGTGACATAGTGAGACTCTCTCAAAAAACAAACAAACAAAAAGAATCACCTGAGCTCAAGAGTTTGAGGTTGCTGTGAGCTATGACGCCAGGGCACTCTACCAAGGGCAACAAAGTGAGCCTCTGTGGCTAAAAATATATACATATGAATAAATAAAATAAAAATCCTGGGCAACACCCAGCATCAGAACTGATGGGGGTAAGGCCTAAGAATTTCAATTTTTTACTTTATGTAAAGGCTGGGATCCACCGTGATAGGAGTGTCTGAGCAGATCAGCCAATAGGAGAAGGGCACTTCATCCCTTCACACTGGAAAACAAGGGCAGGAGGAAGCACAAAAAATGGCAAATCTATGAGTGTGCGGGTGGGAATGGGAGAAAGCTAACCCCCCAAATATCAAGAGAGCAAAGAGCCCCTTCTCTCGGGCCTCGTGGAATAGCACAAACATACCCCTTCTGGTTCTCAGCACTTTCTTCTATGGTTATGCTGAACTCCAGACAAACCCAATTGTCCCAGGTCCCAAAGTGTGTACTTCGATGATGGCTGACCATCCTCCCCAGGGGGTATACTAGCCGTTCCCTGTAGGTCAGTGGTATACAGAATGGATAGCAGGAGCCCTACGACAGAAGAAAGCTAGAAATCAGCAGATCATGGATGCGGGGCTTCTTTCCCCACCTGTCTGGGCACTGGTCTGGATATACACATCAGACTCTTCACTGAAGACCTAGTTCAGAGCTAACCAACTGGTAGAGAGTCTGTTTCTACAGGGTTATGATTACATAGGATTTTCTCAGGACTTGGATAGGCCTGACTGAAAAATTAAAGCTCTCAGTTCCAAAAACTGAAAAGAACTATGGAAAGTGAAGATTCATAATATTCCTTTTTTAAAAAAACATTTTTCTCCGAGTTTATGAGTACTGTTAATGATTTTTATCAAATAACAAAATATGGAAAATCATGCTGTCACGATACACCATTATTTTATTATTGCAACTTTCCAGATATGCTTATAGAAAGAACCAAAACAATAATTTTATCATAGCTCTTTTTTCTGAACTGATGATAAAGTACTCCTCTTCCTAGTGTTTTTTCCAACACTAAAAATTAGCATTTAAAAATGACTAGTGAATGAATAAATGCTTTGAAATGAAGAGTACCTTGTTTTTCTGTTACCTTGAGTTCATGATATAAAATATTTGTACTTAGGATTTACCATAAAGCTGTTTTTGCCAATATTTAAGGAATTACTCTCTTGTAAAAAATCCATGGGCTCTGGCTTTTTATACAAACACATCTGTCATGTTGGAAACACTGAACAATTAATATGAGTACATCTTGTTACAGGTGGCAGAGTGATTGCAAACATTCTTTGAGTCCCACACAGTTGGGTTCGAATGTTTTTTCACTGTCATTAATTGTGGTTCTGGCAACTACAAGCTTTACTCAATGGGGGGTTGAATGATGTCCCTGGGATATTCAGAGTAAGCCACAGATAACAGATGTGTATTTGAAAGAAAACATAAGTTTGTTTTTTCTGGCACAAGTGTTACTCCTCAGAATTATCATTTACAAATATTTTCCATCAGTGCAATTTTGTAATCAAAGAAGTACACTGAACTGTTTGCTAAGGTCTCCCTTCTCCACAGAAACAAACAATCCGTCGATGTGTTTTGTTGATAAATGTACTAAAAGAATATATTTTTAACTCAGAATATTTCTACTCAGAGTGATTTATTAGTGGATATTTATCTTCTCTGGTAAAAGAAGACAGAAAAATTACATTTATATAGAGCCACCTAGCCACATGGGGCTATTTAAATTCAAATTGTTAAAGTTAAAATTAAAAAATCAGTTTCTCAATTTCACTAGCCACATTTTGAAGGCTCAATGGCTAGGTATGGTAAATGATATCACATTCAGCAACACAGAACATTCGCCCACCACAGACAACTCTACTGGACCACACCACTATAGAACACCACTGTCTTGACCTCCTGGTTTTAGCCAGGTCAGTTACCCAGAAGATTTGATTGGGTGACTTTGTGGAACCTCCACCCTATGGTCCTCAACCCTGAAGAGTCACCTGGGGAGATTGTCAAGAGGCCAGATGCTCAAGACTCATCCGTAGGGATTCTGATTTAATAGGTCTGGGAGGTGATTTAGGCATCTGCATCTTTTAAAACTCCAGATCCAGATAATTCTAATAGGCTGCACTAGCTCTGCACAAAATTTGTATATGGTCAAATCAACTTAAATGGAAAATAAGAGGTGCTATAAAGAAGAAAGATCACTGAATGTTATAACAAAATTAAGGATAAAATTATTACACAGAAAATCATCAAAGATATGGCAGAACTGAGCAACATTAGTAATCAGTAGAACCTCATACGGTAAACTCCCCATTCTCTGGCAGCCATTAGGACTGGTAGATTCCAGATAAATGCAGTTTCTGATTGCTTGAGAGTTACCATAAAAATAAGCTTAAAAATAAGCCCACTCTGTATCATGCCATACCTAGACCACAAACTCTGTATGGACTTGATATTAATGTTGAAATACACCAATTAAAAGCAAATTAAGAAAAATAAAGATTAATTTCACTGACTGTAACACAGTTTTGCTGTATTATAAAGCAGCTTTGTAAATGAAGCACACAAATTTAGTTAAATGGTAGACACTTTTTAGCTTCACTGCCATATTATTTTCCATTTCAAGTAACACACATTAACACTTAAAACTGAGCTGAGTACACACAGGAGCCAAGGGAATGATGCACCAAGTGTTGGCTTACCAACTGTACCAGGCACCAGGTTTAAACTCTGGTTTTTTTTTTTCAGCTGAATTTTGAGTGGGTTGCTTTAGAGTGTCAGTGGCTTGAGTTCCAGATAATAGGAGTTTACTATAGCTACCTAAAGGAACATTCTGATCCACAATGGTAGAATGACTTTTTTTTTTCCAAGTATCTATGGAACAACCACCTACATAGACTTTATCCTGGGTCATAAAACAAACCTCAGCAAATTAATTTATTTAGACCTTCAGATGTCCTGTTTTACTAATTTATTTTTTAACTTAAAAGTTTTAAAATACATTCAGGTGGTACAAGTGTGGTTTTGTTACATGGGTATTGAGTGCATTGTGAAGTCTGGACTTATGGTGTAACCACAATCCAGTAGTGTACATTATACCCAGTAAGCAATTTTTCCTCCCTCACTCCCCTTTCACCTACCACCCTCCCACCCTTTTCAGACTTCATATATAGAACAATATAGTTCCAGTCTCTATGTCCACTTTGTGCACATTTTTTTAGTTCCTACTTCAAAGTGAAAGTGGGAAATGTGGTATTTGACTTTCTTTGTGACTTTCTATTTCACTTAAGGCAATGGCCTCCAATTCTTTTCATGTTGCTGCAAAAGACACTATTTCATTCTTTCTTATGGCTGAGGAGTATCCCATTATGTGTATGTCATCACATTTTTTTATCCAATCATCCATTCATAGGAACTTAGGTTGATTCCACATCTTCATTACTGTGAATAGTTTATCCACAACAACCAGATAAACATTTGAATACGGATATCTTTTTTATATAATGATTTCTTTTCCCTTGGGTAGATAACCAGTAGTGGGATTGCTGGATCAAATGGTAGTTGTATTCTTAGTTCTTTGAGAAATCAGCATACTGTTTTCCACAGATTATAAACATTGCCTTTTTTCTGCATCTTTGCCAAAAATGTTATCTCTTGTCTTTTTTTTTTTTCTTTTGAGACAGAGTCTCACCCTGTCGCCCTGTGTAAAGTACTGTGGCATCATAGCTCACAGCAACCTCAAATTCCTGGGCTTAAGTGATTCTCTTGCCTCAGCCTCCTGTGTACTTGGGACTACAAGCATTTGCCACAATGCCCAGCTAGGTTTTCTCTTTTTAGTAGAGATGGAGATTCACTATTGCTCAGGCTACTCTTGAACTCCTGGGCTCAGGCAATCCACTGGATCCTCCTGCCTGGGCCTCCCAGAGTGCTGGGATTATAGGCATGAGCCACCACACCTGGCCCATCCTTTGTCTTTTTATTATTATTATTATTTTTTTTTTTTGCAGTTTTTGGCAGGGGCTGGGTTTGAACCCACCACCTCTGGCATATGGGTCCGGCACCCTACTCACTGAGCCATAGGCGCCGTCCTCTTTTGTCTTTTTAATAATAGTTATTCTGACTAGTGCAAGATGATATCTCATTGTGCATTTAATTTGCATTTCTCTGGTGATTAGTAATGGTGAAGTCCCAATAAATTTAAAGAAGTTAAATCATACAATGTGGATTTTCTAACCATAATGAAATCAAACTAGAAATCAATACAGAAAGATATGAGGAAAATCTCCAAACACTTGGAAATTGAAAAACACATTTCTAAATAATCCATGGATCAAAGAGGAAGACTCAAAGGAAGTTAGAAATACATAGAACTGAGTGAAAACAATAATATGACGCATCAAGACATAGCTAAGGCAGTACTAAGGGAAATGGGCAGCACTAAATGCCTTCATTAGAAAAAAAAGTTCTCAACCAGTGCGACGTAAACATTTCTAATTCTATACAAAATCAGCACATTGTACCCCATAAATGCATTAATGTATACTTGTTCTATGTGTTTATGATTTAATAAAAAAAATTTTTTTAAAAATAAAGAAAAAAAGTTCTCAAATCTCAACTCCCATCTCAAGAAATTAGAAAAAGAGGAAAAAAAATCTAAAGTAAGCAGGAAGAAGGCAATATGAAAGACAGGAACAGAAATCAATGAAATGGAGCAGAAATCAATAAAGTGGAAGACAGATTATTCGACATCAATGGAATCGACAAACCTCTAGCAAGGTAAGAAACAGAGAAGACACAGATTAGCAAGTCAAGAATAAGGCAGGGAATATCACCGTCTTACCCTCATTGTGATGCTGCTCTATATTCATAACCGACATACCATGGGAGAAGCTGGGTGAGGGCATGTGTCTATATTGCGTTTTTGCAGTTTCCTGTGATTTTACCATTATTTCAAACTAAAAAGAGTTTTAAGAAAGAAAACTAAATTTAAAAACTGCAAAATTATATGAAATTCAAAAAAAATTAAAATGAAGAGAAACTGAAGAGCACTTTGGATAAAGGAATCTTATCCTTTTTCTCATTAAACTTTCAGTTTGCCTAACTGATTAAAGACAGAGTGATGTGTAGGGTGACCATTACACTAGCCTTGTTTTAACTGCCAGCTGTACCATACGTCTTCTCCAGAAATTGTCTTCCAGTTCAATTCCTGTCCACCAACAAGGGGAGATTCAGCACTGAAGCACAGGGCCCAGAGGACACCTCAGTTCTCCATGGTTGACAGACAACTCTGGCTCAGCACAAGGGCGTTCTTGGTGTTCCATGCTGTCATCTTGATCCCCTCAAACAGCATACGCACCAGAAAATCGTGTGGTAGCTAGTGTTTGTCCTTTATGTAACACCTAATGGTTTCACAGCTGGAGAGGAAAACCCCCTTCCACATCCTCAGAAGGTACAAGGCCTGTCCCCATTCTGTCTCCTGCCATCTTCCAAGAGCACACAGAACCGCAGCAGTCATTCTCCAAGCCTTTGCCAACGGGCTGTGACAATACCAGGGTCAATCATTTCTGGTCCTTGTCCTGGAGGATAGACAATCACACCACATAAAGAAAAAAAGAGAAATCATTATGCTCTGTGGGGAGTTCATGAAGGAAATAACAGGTGCTCCACAGAAAACAATGGGAAAGAGCTACTTAGAAGGCCTGCCAGAAAGCTGAGTGCTTGTGTTATGAGGTGGTATAAGGGAAAACTTTGAGAAAAAACTTTGAACATATCTCCTTAATTAGATTTAAGATATTCCTTAATCCCAGGACTTCTCAGGGCCTGGGGGTGGGGTGGGCATTGGATGCGACTCATCAGTTACCAGAGGACAGCACTCCTTGTCCCTGGGGCATTCCAGGAGAACCCCCTGTGGGAGCACTAAAGACACAGCAGGGCTCCACAACTGGCTTGCCCTGAGAGTGTCCCCAACCTGTCCTCACATCCTTGCTGTGGGAGTGGTGTCAGGCCCCATTACCTTCTTTGACTGAATGACAAACCACTCTTTTTTGTTGTTTTTTTTTTTTTTAATAAACAAAGTCTTGCTCAGTCACCAGGCTGGAGGACCATGACCCATTCATAGTTCGCTGCAGCCTGGAATCCCTGGGCTCAAGTGATCTTCCCACCCCAGACTCTTGAGGTGCATCACCACACCAAGGAAATTTTTTCTGTTTTTTTTAGAAATGGGTCCTTGCTTTTTTTTTTGTTTTTGAGACAGAGTCTCACTATGTTGCCTTCAGTAGAGTGCTGGCATCACAGCTCACAAGCAACTTCAGACTCTTGGGCTTAAGCAATTTTCTTGCCTCAGCCTCCCAAGTAGCAAGTAGCTGGGACTACAGGTGCCCTCCACAACACCCAGTTTTTTGTTGTAGTTGTCATTGTTGTTTAGCAGGCCCAGGCCAGGTTTGAACCCACCAGCCCCAGGTCCTTGCTTTGTTGCCCAGGCTGATCTCAAATTTCTGGCTTCAAATGAACCTCCTGCCTCACAATCCCGAGTGCTGAGATTGCAGGTATGAACAATCATGTCTTGCCACAATAAGTCACTTTTTAAACATCATCTATATTTTACCTACATACCATATCAATAGACCCTGAAATGGTATGCATGGATTTTTTAAAATGTACACCTTTCCTCAGTCCAAAAAGTGTGTAAAGGCTACTGGATCCATTTACTTATTAAACATTGGTCAAATCAGTCTCTGTTCAAAATTATATTAGAGCTCTCCTGGGGTGGGGGAGACAATCTGAAAATAGCACTGTCTCAGTAAATATAATCTTTCTCAGCATGGATCCTCTATGTTGACTTTGTCATTGACTTTAGCATCTTCCTGGAAGGAAGTGGAAGAGAAGCCTCCTGTGTCTTTGGCCATGTGAGGGTGATACACGACCCTCAGAGCTCTCGTCAAACCCAGAGGTGTCACATTAACTGCTGGCCTGCTCTGCATTCAAGCACAGTTGGGCTTCATCTGTCACGTGGGGAAGTTCTTATTCATAAAACCAAATGTTTTAAGTCAATCCTTTTCTGTTTCACTTAGTGAGCCTGCACTTGGTTTCTACGAACTGCAGCAGTTGGCTACGGCCTTGTATTCACACAGAGGGTCCCTAATGCCATGGCCTGCTTCTCCTTGAGGCCCCCTGGGCTGGGCAGACATATGAGAGTCAGCACATCTGCCGCTGTCCATCCTGAGGACCCAGCAGCCTCCAGCTGCAGATCAGGGCCAGGAAACCAACCAAAGACTGGGCCAAACTTTGGGCTGAACTCCAAAGGTTGTAGTAGTTCCTACTTGTTTATAAATGCATTTTCTTTCTGGTCCTAGTAACCTAATGGAAAACAAGGCCACCCTTGAAAGCTTGAAATAATGCTATCCCTTGCCTTGGTATTTGGTTCCAGCTTCCACCTATCCCAATGGAAGAATCACACAGCCACGTAGCTAAAGAGGCCTTCAGCCTGCTTCTCTCACCCTGCCCCTACCCATCACGTGACACTAACACCGTCACCCAGCCTGCAGTTTGGGGACACTCTTGGTGCCAAAGAATTGCTTATTGTTGTACAGAGGTGAGGAGAAAGGGCTGCTCCCTACTGCGTGCCACCTTCAGTCCCTTGGGCCCCACCCAGTTCCATGTGTGCAAGAGTTATCCCAGGGTTTGTTATCCAGAGTTTTCTTCAGTAGTTCTGGCAACTCCACCTTTCTTCTCTTCCAGGTCTTCCATGAAAAGCAACTCTGTCCAGGTCCTACTTCCTCTTTCTAACTGTAGAAACTCAAATCCAGCCACCATACCCCTGAATCAATAGGAACTGTCCCCAGTGACAGAATAAAAACTCTTGTGCACACCAACAGATGCAAACAAATACTTGGGGTTCAATGGTTTAGGGGCATGTTGGAGGATTAGTTGGAATTATTTTTATTCACAGCTTCCGGATTCCAATTCAGCCAGATAAAATTTCCTTTTATTTATTTATAGATAAATAGATAGATATAGATAAAACTAATCATTTACTATAAAAAATAGTTTGTGTTCATCCTGGAAAAAAAGGTCTAAAGAAGGAAATATACATCCCATGGCTCCCACCTCCCAGGGACAAATACAACTATGTGTCAGAGTGCTTTTCATATACAGATAAAATAAAACGCCCACAAATGTCTCTGCCATTTCATCTTGAGCATTTTCACACTGGTCTGCAATGCTTTTCTAAGTCTTTTCCTGTTTAACACAGCCTGCACTACCTCTGCTGGAGAGTTACAGCAGGAAAGCAGTTGCTTTAGTGCAGTGGTTCTCAACCTTCCTAATGCCGCAGCCTTTAATACAGTTCCTGTGGGTCACAACCCACAGTTTGAGAGCTGCTGCTCTAGTTTTTGAGTATCCGAGGAAGACTTAGCAAGCACCTGGCATGAGAAAATGCTCAATGAGCAACGGCTATTTTTTGGTTAAGAAGATCCTGGCCAGATTCAAACATACCACCCCTGGTACACAGGGCCGGCACTCTAACCACTGAGCCACAGACACCCCGCCAACAACAGTTATTATTATTTACCACTAAATTGACTTGAGACCTATGAGATAGTTTAAGCAGTAGTTAAACATTCGGATTTGGAGAGTATCCCTGAATCTCTGTCTCAGCACTAGTCATCAGCTCATTGTCTTCAATCCTCTCAGCAGATTTCTCCCATCTCATAAATGAGACCTCTCAGTGGGCATGATGGTTCACGCCTGTAATCCTAGCACACTGGGAGGCCAAGGCAAGTGGATTGCTTGAGTTCACCAGTTTCAAGACCAGCCTGAGCAAGAGAAAGACCCTGGCTCTACTAAAAATAACCAGGCATTGTGGCAGGTGCCTATAATCCCAGCTACTCAGGACACTGAGGCTAGAGGATTGCTCGAGCCCAAGAGTCCGAGGCTGCTGTGAGCTATGATGCTATGGCACTCTACACAGGGTAACAAGTGAGAATTTGTCTCAAAAAATAAATAAATGAGACCTCTTCCGTCACCCTTCTCTCTAGGTGGGACAGGTGTTGCTTATATATTCTGTCTGAGACAGCATACTGTGTTTGTCCAGTTGTTTTCTATGTTAAAATTTCCTTTAATGACAATGATACTCCCCTGAATAAGGATGGATACAGTCTGTACAACAGAAGCTACAATCATGGCTCACAGCTTACAATACCAACCGTGCAGCAAACCTGTGCTCTCTTCCTTGGAGGATAGGTAAATCTTCTAAGTTATACTTTTAAAAGTCCTCTTCTGAAATGAAATTCACTTTTTTTTAGATAGAGTCTCACTATGTCACCCCTGGTAGAGTGCTATGGCATCACAGCTCATAGCAACTTCAAACTCTTGGACTTAAGCAATTCTTTTGCCTCAGCCTCCCAAGTAGCTGGGACTACAGGCGCCACCACAATGCCCAGCTATTTTTTTGTTGTAGTTATCATTGTTGTTTGGCAGGCCCAGGCAGGGTTTGAATCCGCCGATGCTCTAGCTGCTGAGCTATAGGCGCCAAGCCTGAAATTCACTCTTAAGCACACAACCCCTCGCAAGCCAGCTTCCCAGTCAACTTCTTCAATTCCATCATTCGCTCATGGCCAACCTCCAGCCAGAGGAAATGACTTTCTGGACTTGCCATACTTTCTCGCACATCCACTCCCATCTTTGTGCTGTTCCCTCTGCCTCAGACCTCCTCGCCACAGCTTTTCTGCTTTGTTGTGAGCTTCACATTATCCATGCCCCAGGAAACTTTTTCCTGTTCTCTTGCCCCTCTGGTTCTGGTTCGCTAGCTGCTCTCTCTGGGCACAGGCTGCTTCACGCTGAATTCCAAGCTGGAACTGTTCACTTCCTGAGCATGTTCTTCTGTAACTGCCTGCTCCTGAAAAATGTGAATAGT
This sequence comes from Arctocebus calabarensis, assembly GCA_963573935.1. Lineage (NCBI taxonomy): Eukaryota > Metazoa > Chordata > Mammalia > Primates > Lorisidae > Arctocebus > Arctocebus calabarensis. The sequence goes on along the minus strand of CAUYON010069530.1, from coordinate 39,744 downwards.
GTCTTTTAAATTTTGTATTCCCAACATCTAAAAGGATGTCCAGTAAATGGAAGATGATCAATAAATGCTTGTTGAGTGTGTGAAAGTCCATGCACAGTATTTTCTCTGTAGTGGTGGAGTAGATCTCCTTGAAGAATTGTGGGGGACCTTTTCTTCAATCTTCAGAATGTTCCAGAATGGCATATATTTAATAATCAGAAAAGAGTTTCAATAAAAGTTTTTAAATTAACCATTTAAAAATCATTTTTATTTAAAATAAAATGATTATAATCTATAAAACTACGATCATGACATTTGCTGAGTTCATCCTGAAGTTGAATGATTGCTTCAAGGTTTATGGCATTTTTAGCACTTAAGATTCAAAATCTGTTTTCCTAAAAGAATATAAAAAATACATAACTAAACATTACCACATGGCAATCTAAGCACATAAATCTACCTTTTCTAACCTAAAATTTTCCTGATAATCCTCACTGAAGACAAAGAATTTTGTTCCAAAGCCTTTTCTAAGATGTTCCAAAGCATGTCTTTTGTATTTTCCATTCTGTTTATGATGATATGTTCAAGCTATGTCCTGGACACTGCTTTTCAATAAGAAATACAAGAAGGTATGTGTAGGTGGTGTTTTGTGTGCACAAGTATGTATTAAATTAGCCGAGTGAGACTAGGTGCAGTGGCTCACCCCTATAATCCTAATACTCTGGGAAGAGGAGGCAGATAGATTATTTGAACTCAGGAATTCCAGACTAGCCTGAGCAAGAGCAAGACCCCATCTCTACTAAAAATAAAAAAATTAGCATGTTGTGGTGGCGGATACCTGTAGTCCCAGCTACTTGGGAGACTGAGGCAAGAGGATCGCTTGAGGTTGCTGTGAGCTATGATTCCATCGCACTCTACCCCAGATGACAGAGTAAGACTCTATTTCAAAAACAAACAAAAAAATAGCCAACCAATTTCTTAAACTTTCTGAAAAAAATTTTTCTTAATTATGTTGATATCTTCTTCAAACATATTGTAGCAGTCTCTTCTGCTGACTCTCAAGTGGATTCTGGGGAAAGAAAAGTCTGGGGCCTCAGTTCTACAGAGGCTGACACTGAGGGTGCAACTTTTCACCATGAAGTTCTCGGGCATAGATGATTGCCAAGCCTGTCACTAAGATGTCCCTCTTGGTGCAGTGATACATTCCAAGGCAACCTTAAGGCCCCAGCCAGTTTCCTTCTCTGGGAATCTATCAATTCCACCATTATTTGACATAGTCACTTAGACAAAAAACATGTTCTCTGCTGGCACCAACCTTCACAAAGCATGGACATTACATCATTCAGTCAACAGAGCACTGGAGAATGGTTTTCTGTTTCTTGTAGTTCCGCTATACATTTTAGCATGAGAGTCTTAATATACCCCTAACCTCTAGACCTCTATTTTAAAATTCTCCAATGTTCATGTTGCTGTTGCTTCTTCCTCAACAAGGAAAAAGTATAATCCAGCAATAAAAGCCACCGTGGCCAAGCCAGAAGTAACAACTCAGGAAAAGTGCTTACAGATACATCTTCCTACAGGCTGGTCCTGTCTGCTCCACACTGGGTCTAGTGGAATTATTTGGGGATTATTGCCAAGGGTGGGAGGGACATTAGATACTCAGCATTCTCTCCTGGTTTCTGTGTCAGTGGTTGGCAGTGTTCCTTGGCAGAAGATCAAGGAAATGTGGTATGTTTTTAGTTAGCTGAGATAACTGGTTGATGTCAGGGTTTATTCTCTGGGCACTGCTTTCAGCAACATGCCAAATACAATGACTTCACTTGCTACTCCCAAAAATATATTCTGGGGATTCAGAATGAATTCTACACCATGGTCAAGTCCAGTTAAAGTGAAACTCCCATAATAAAAAAACATTCAAAACTTAGCTGACAATCGAAATTATTTTAAGTAGTATTTGATACAATAGGATTTTGGCACCAGAAACCAATTTGGACAATCTTTTGAGTTTCATGATGTTCCCAAGATCTTTTCCACTGGGACTACCCTCAAATCTCACATTTATAGATGATATACTTACTCCCTCACTTCCACTGGGGTATTTAGAATTGGAGAAAATGTCTGCCAACAGCATAGTCTAGGGGTCTCCCGCACAGCACTCCTCTCCTGCTTGAGCTTAGCACATTGTCACAGAACCTTCCTTCCTCCATCCTCCTGTGGTTTGAGAAATAAAAATTTATAGTTCAGGCTCAGCGCCTATAGCTTAGTGGCTAGGGTGCCAGCCACATACACCAGAGCTGTTGGGTTCAAACCCAGCCCAGACCTGCCAAGCAACAATGACAACTACAACCAAAAAATAGCTGGGCCTTGTCGCAGGCATCTGTAGTCCCAGCTACTTAACCCCAAGAGTTTGAGGTTGCTGTGAGCTGTGATGCTATTGCACTCTACCGAGGGGGACATAGTGAGACTCTATCTCAAAAAAATAAAAAAATAAATAAATTTTAAAAATAATTTTCAGTTCATGATTAACACAAGCTCACTGGGTACCATCCTCACGAGGCTTCATGAACACAGAGCCGTAAGGCACAGTCTTTGTGGCGGCCAGTCAGGGCCTCCCAGAATGGCAGCTTCATGCTGTTTTGTTAGTTGACCTCAGAACTTTGACATGACCTCTGACTCCCTTCCTCCTTTTTTGCCAGCTACTCCATCGGTCACCCATACTGGCAGTTTTTCTGTCAAAACACTCTGCATTTCTTCTCTCCAACTGCATAAATCTCTCCTTCATTGGGAACTGCATTCATTGTTTTGCGCCAGTGACATTCCCTGCGAAGCCCTGACTTCCAGGGCTGCAATGATTGATTCTGCTTTCCTCATATCCCAACTCCATCAAAAGTCTGGACTCAATTTCCACTGCCTAAGTGTACATTTCTCTGCTTGGACCAAGCCTACCCCAATCTGATTCAACTTCTTGACCTTCTTTCTTCTCTCCTCCCCAGCCTGCACCCTCTGCACTGTGAGCCCAGCCCCCCTCACTGCTGATTAGCGATGATTTCACTTCCCCCTCAGCACTGAATGTGGATTGCATAGCCCCTACCTGCCCTCCCTTTAACCATGACTTGTATGAAACTCTCTATCCGGCTCAGGACAACTGTCCCAGCCTGAAAGAAACCAAAGAAGCCATCAGTCGCCACCCAGCAGTGTACTCTCAAGTCAGCCTTGCTGCTCATCCAAGTCTCATCTTTCATCCCTGCCCTGTCCATTTGCTGAGCTCTTCCCTGCCCTCAACACCAAGGCCTTGCTTTTTGCTTTAATTTGGGTAACATTTCAGTTTTGTTTTTGTTCCATGGTGCTCCCACTTCTATACCTTCACAGGTTTGAGGAGCTACCATTTGAGGCTGCCTTAGAGGCAGCTCCCCATCCCACCTTCTGGGTGCTCACTGGGCCCCCGAGTCTCTGTCCTGCCAACAGCACCCCTCACATCACCTGCCCAGCTCCCTGGGCTTGTCTGCCCACTACCTCCTAGCCATGCCCCTCTCTGGTACTTGCAGGGGCTACACTCCTTATCTAGCATGAGTTCTCCTTTCTTCATCCATATCCAAACTATATCCAGGCCTCAGGCCTCCTGGTGCCTACTCTCCCACCTTCTCTATTCCAACCCCAGGGAGCTCCTTCTCCTCAAAATTGAGACACCCACAGGCTATAAAGACTTATTTAATGTTTTGTTTATTTATTCTAAAAGCTAGTATTTTTCTACATGTGCTTGACATGAGTTACTGTGTTAAGGCACCTACGGGGGGAAAAAATGACCAATGTTGTGCTCCACCTTGAGACAGCATCACACTGTAGTAGAGAACGAGGTCCAGAATAATGATATGAATGATGAGCTAAGGAAAGTGCGCAGTCTGGCCTTCCCAAGCTGTGACTTCATTTGCAGCAACATTGGAAACTGAACCCACATAGTCCTCTCCACAGACCACACTAGCACCATAGCCATATTGCTAAAAAAAGTTTTTGACACTCAATTTGGCTGCCCCAAAGTTTAATGTCTTTATTTTTAAGGGCTTTTCTTACTGCTGCAGCCTACACTCCACCCTCATCCCCACCCCCTGATCTCCTACAGCCTGCATTCTTGTCCGCGGAACCACCCCACTCTCCAGACACGTGCAGCACACTGTGACTTTGGACCTTTGCATGTGCTCTGCCTAGAGTGAAATTTCTTGGACCATCCTTCAAGATCCAAATTTAAGATCCCTTTCCTGCAAAGCTTCCCCCAAATACTCCAAGCAGAACCCTTTACTCCTTACTGCCCCCAACATGACAGGATTTGTATTACTACTTACCTATGGTGCGAGTTCTCTACCAGGGGACCATGAGCTCTTTGAGGACCAAGTACATGTGCTTATCTGTGCTGCTTATCATAGCAGATGGTGCTTAATGGGCTAGAAAGTCTTATCTAAAGAAAGCTACTCATATGTAACTAAACATCACCTAAATTTATTTAATTGTCCCATACCTAGTGCTTAGTAACACCCTGTAGGAAACATTTTGGGAATCCCTGGATCAGTTACTTTCAGGTGACTTGACTTTATATGATTGAGAACAAGACACTAGGTTGGGAGGGTCAGACATAAAGCAGGGACAGTGATCCTAGCAGAAAGTCCATGCATGTGGTTCCAGGTCAGTCCTCCGAGGCAGGCAGACAGGTCCTGGGGAGGCTGGGAGCAGGCATCTACACAGCTGTTCAGGCAGGAGCACAAGGCAGCAGCTGAGACAAAGAATTTCAGGCTGTAAGAGAAGTGCCAACAGGGGAGCTGGGCCTCAGTCTCTAATGAGGGTTAGAAGAGGGGAATTAGTCACCAAAACATGGCAGGAACCCAGGTACTCAACCTGGGGCACAAAGTCAAAGGAAAAATTCAAAAAGTTCCCACTGAGGCATTAAAGGAGCTGGGCAGGTCTCTATTCTGAGCCGGAGCAGGCTCTGGCTGGGCATGTTGGGGGCCAGGTGGATTGCTATAGTCCTTGAGGATAAGCACAAATTCCTTAGGTGTGGGTTGCTAGAGACCCATCCCTCCTGAGTAAGGTCATTTGAAAAGCCAGAACTAAGAATGAAAGAGTAGGCTAGGGCCACTTCGGGGAGGCTCAGATTTTCTTCTGCCTATAAGAGGTGGAGGGGAAGAGCTGTATTTCTGGAGGGTCAGCTTGTAACAATGCATGAGGGCTGCGAGTGAGAGAGCCAGTAACTCTGCAGATAGCAAGCTGACAGTGGGGATGCCTTTGTTAGTCAATAAGAAGGGACAAGTGAGGAGTTTGGGAGATAGAATTGGCAGAATCTGTCAACTGATTTAATATAGAATCCAGTTTTTAAAAGAGGAGGATGCTGGAAGGGTTATGATGGAGAGGGAAACCACTGACTCAAGCATCAGAGAAACACCATCAGCCACTAGAAAGTGTGTGACCTGAGAAAAATCCCTTAACTTCTTCATTCCTCAGTTTCTTCTCTATAAAATGGGGTTAATAATTATATGCACCTGACAGAACTGCTGTAAGAATCAAAAACATAAAGTCCTTGATAAAAGGAAATGGTATCATGGTAATATCCTGGTGCTGATAGTTTAAAAGAATCCAGTGACCAAAAAGTCTCCATCACAAAGGGGACACCCATGGCTGGCACAGTAGCTCCACCTAGGTAATCCTAGCACTATGGAAGGCTCAGGAGGGTGGATTGCTTGAGTTCAGGAGTTGAAGACCAGCCTGAGCAAGAGTGAGACCCCATCTCTACTAAAAATAGAAAAACTAGCTGGGTGTTGTGGTGGGCACCTGTAGTTACAGCTACTTGAGAGGCTGAAGCAGGAGGGTCATTTGAGCCCAGGAGTTTGAGGTTGCTGTGAGCTATGATGCCACAGCAGTATAGCCTGGGGCAGCAAAGTGAAACTCTGTCTCAGAAAAAAAATTAATTAATTAAAAAACAACAACAAAAAAACAAACAAAATAAAGAGAGTACCCACTTAGGAATTAAGAAAATAAGACAAGTCTAAGTTTGGACATTCTGAAGAGAAAGGAATGGCTCCTTGGAGCACACATCTGAAAATGCAGCCCTGGCACAAAGGCGAAAGACAAGAGGAAAGACACAGGCTTTAGAGATCTTCATGAAGGTCATCACCACAGCCTCAAAAGGAGAACAATCCCCACAGCAGAGGTAACTGACAAGCCACCACAAGAAACGGAGATCTAACAGGAAACAACAGTGAATGCCTAAATTTAAGGAGGATAAAAAACAGTAGAAGGATCCCTGTGGTTAGCTGGGATCAGCACAGAATCAAAGCACTTGAGGAGCTCAGACATTGCCTGAACAAAGAGAGGCTTTTAAGAGTATTACAGGATGAATTGTAATGATGATGCTATATCCAAGAAGATGAGGACAGAGGGGGGTAATTAAGGTATAAACTCAGATGTTACTAGCAAGCTTTGGGAAAGCATACTCAATTAAGTGGCAGAATAATAGAAGGTTAAGAAACGAGTATTCGGCAGAGGGTCAAAGGCTTTGGGTCCTGCTGAATCTTGAGCAAAGTCTACCATTGAAGGACAGGAAGAAACAGATGTAATAGTAACTCAAGAAAGTAAACAACAAATTCCACCCAGCAACTTCTGCTTACACTCATTAGCCAAGCTATGTCATGTGGCTACTCTTAGTTGCAAGGGAGACTGGAAAATGTAGTTGTTAAAAAAATGTGGCACAGCACAGACCTGCTCAAAACAGGAGTTCTCACCGTTAGAAAGACTAACCCTGAGTAAGCAGTGTTGCACCGCAGGGTGCAAGTGTGTTTTACTGCCTAAATAAGTACATGCTACAATTACATTTCAATTGCAAAAGTTTCAAAATTATAACGACTGTGCCTCTCAACAAAGAGAAATATTCTCATATCAGGTAAAATACATTCCAATTTCTTAGGTTCCACTAGTTGCCCCAGCTCCTGCCACATTTTAGATTAGTTCATATTTGTAGTATGATCTTTTACAGTTTTTGTTTTCCTGGAATTTTTCACTGTCTTCTCTTTTTCTTGTTGAGAAATAACTTCTTTATTTATTTATTTAAATACATGTATTTTATTATTCTTCATTACATTATTCCCCCCCACCCCCAAGTGGTAAGACAGAATTTATTTACAGAAAAGAATACAGAAAACACTAAAGCTCCTGGTAGAGAGAGAGAATTCAAGTGGGGAGAGAGAAGCTCTCTCCGTTTCTCTCCTGGTCTTTCCCCGTCTCCCCCTTAGGGCTTTAGTGTCAGGGTATATATAGGTGTATGGGTTCCTTGGCCAGGAAACAAATGAATACAGTCCCTTCATGGAAATGAGGCCTAGGAAGTTCACAAGAAATTGACCTAGGCATAGGAAATGGGGGTTCCACATTTAGTCCTAAGTGAACCGTTCTATTTTTTTATAATGTGTTATGTTCAACTGTGCCCATTCGTGTTATTTGTACCTTATATCTAATCCATTTAAACTTGATACACCTTGTAGGACAAAATAAATATTCAAAGATTTATTACCAACACGGTTTTGCACCTGGAACCCCAGGGCTGACCTGAGCCTTTAGTCAGTGTCTTCCAGGACTGTTTTGGTCTTTCAGAATTCTTGAGTTGGGCTAAGTCCTTTGTTTAGATTTTAATAAAAATGGAATCACTTCAGGCTCTGCAGACCTGCCCCTTTGAGTGGCTTGAGCCCTCAGGTAGCTCAGGGGACTGGACCACAATTGCATGCTCTGCTCTGGATGGACCAGGGGTGCTCACCAGCATTAGTTTTCCACAAGGAGCCACTTTGCCCATCTGTTTTGCACTTACTGGCAGAGCCATGGGGGGTGCTCGGAGGAGCAGGAAGCCCTCCCAACTCAGTGCTAGGCTTGAGTGCAACTTGAGGCTAGGCTGGGTGTGTCTAGCCTGGAAGGCCTGTAGGGGCTGCCCTCAGAACCCCTCTGCCATTCTTTTTTTTTTTTTTTTAATAGAGACAGAGTCTCGCTTTATCACCCTTGGTAGAGTGTCGTGGCATCACACAGCTCACAGCAACCTCTAACTCCTAGGCTTAGGCGATTCTCTTGCCTCAGGCTCCTGAGTAGCTGAGACTACAGGCGCCCACCACAACACCCAGAGATTTTTCTGTTTTGCAGTTCAGCCAAGGCCGGGTTTGAACCCGCCACCCTCGGTATAAGGGGCCGGCGCCCTACTCGATGAGCCACAGGCGCCGCCCATGACATTCATTTGCGTCAAGGAACACCTGTGGCCAGTGATTCACAGGAAGAGAGGTCTGCTTGACTCCAAGTCTGTAGGCCGGAGAGGTGCCACTGCCTGCTTCTGGTGGGGTCATCAGGGGCTTCCACTCGTGCCCAAGAGGAAGGCAGAGCAGACATGTCGCTGGCGGAAGGGGGCCAGGCTCCTTTAAGCAACCACTCTCGGAACTCACTGCTGTGAAGCCCCACCACAGCAGCTCCACCCTGAGGGAGCCAGAGGGGAGCAGGGGCCAGGCCTAGGGCTGTGGGTAAGGGAGCCAGCACCTGTGGCTAGGAGAGGCTAGGGGGGACTCCTCACACAGCTAAACTTCATTCTTAGCTGTGAATTTTCCATGGATGAATAGTGTAAAGTTGGTTGTTAACTTACAGTTGCCAAATGTGTTTTTCTTTTTTTTTTTTGAGACAGAGCCTCAAGCTGTCACCCTGGATAGAGTGCCATGGCATCACAGCTAACAGAAACCTCCAATTCCTGGGCTCAAGAGAGTCTCTTGCCTCTGCCTCCCAAGTGGCTGGGACTACAGGCGCCCGCCACAACGCCTGGCCATTTTTTGGTTGCAGCCGTCATTGTTGTTTGGCGGGCCCGGGCTGGATTCGAACCCACGAGCTCAGGTGTATGTGGCTGGCGCCTTAGCCCTTTGAGCCACAGGCGCTGAGCCTCCAAATGTGTTTTTCAAAAGTGAGAGACTATCCAGTGAGCACTGTTTTCCCAGCCCAAGTGAGGTGAAACATTGTGAGTGGGCAGCTGGGGACCATGGGGCTAGCCCAGGACAGTCTGGACCTCAGTCCTGATGCACAGCATGTGCCCCACAGCATGTGGCAGCTGGGGTGGGACTTCCCTGGGAGCCTAGTATGGGAGCCCAGGAGCCTGAGATCCCAAACAGGCTACTGCAGAGGAGTCAGGAGCCCCTGACCACTAGCACCAGCAGAAAGAATTTTTTCGAAAGAACAATCCAGAAAGCCCCAAGATGGACAGGAGGACTGAGGAGAAGCTGGTCTCTGGAGGTGGGTTTGGCCAAACTGGCTGCAGTGACCTCCTGCCCAAGACATCTCTGCTGACCCACTGGGGGCCCCATACAGCCAGGCCTGCCTAGATATAAATGGGCCCTTACCCAAGTCACCTGGCCTGTCAGTGGTCCAGGCAGGAGCATCTGCCGGCTGCAGATCGAAGGGGTCCTGTGCCCTCACTAGCTTCCTGGAGGCCACACCCTGATGCTGACCAGACCTGAACCCCAAACTGACCAAACCTGGACAGCAAACTGAGGGGTGTGGGGCTGGGTAGCAAAGGCACAAAGCTTCCCCAGGCACACGAATACGGCTGGGAAGCCATTGCCTCTGGGAGGACAAAAAATGCTTTCAAACCCAAGCTGTTGTAAGTACGAAGAGAGGTTTTGAACTAGTTTTCTTTTCAGACTGAAAGGAAATTCCTAAAATTCTTAGGTGGTAAATCCAAAACTTTGCACATGGACTTCATGTCATGCTGGACAGAGCCAAGGTGGAGACGCCCGTCTGTCGGGAAATTCTTGCGAGAGGTGATTCCGACCCCCACCCAGGGATCTGCTGCCCTCCCCAGAAGCTCTGCCTTCGCCCCTCAGGCAGCACCCACATCCTTCCATCTGTGCCTCAATCTCCAGCACCCAGGAGGCATCCCTCTGTCCCTGCAGAGGGACAGCCACTGTCACAGATGCAGCTCGTTGGGCACAGCTGTGCTGCTCTGTGTCATTTAAATCACATGTCTCCCTCGGTCACAAGGAACAGTGCCCATCAGGCCCCAAGATCCTGCCCTGGCCAATACCTGGCCCGCTCACCCCCATTCAGCTCCAGGCCCCACCTCCACCCACCGCTTTGTCCAAGGGTGCCTTTGTTAGCTTTCTGTTTGGAAGGGACACACGTGCAGAAAATTACAATATGAGCATCAATACAGAGCTCAGCTGCCCTCACTCAGACTCTCCTGTTGTTGATAGCCTGTCTATCTTCCTTACCGTCTGGGCTGCATGAACACACACACACTAGCACACGCCTGCATACTTGATTAGTTTTCCTGAGGCGCTGCAGACATCTCCGCTCTTTATACCCATGTGGTTGTATGTGTTTCCTATAATTGAGGACATTCTCCCTCATGCCCTCAAATGCCAGGCTTCTGTGGAGTCCATCCCACCACATCCAATCTGGGCTGGATGGCCCTTCTCTGGCTTCCTTTAACCCAGACACTCCCATGGCCTTGCTCTGCTTTACCCAGAGTGGCCCTGCCATGGGCTATGGTTGTGATGCTGCCCCAGGTTTAGTTAGGTGAGCACAGAAGGTACAGCCCTGCGTCAGGGACATTGGTTCTATAGTAATGTGCAAAGGGGCTTGTGGGGCCATGCCCTGGGGCCAGCAGAGCTGGACTCCTGTTTCTTTTCAGTGGGGTTGGTAGATGTCCTCCAGCAGTCCCAGTGTGCAGTCCTGTGCTGGCTGCTTCTCCAGCCGGTGGTGGCCACACTGACCCAGGACACTCTGGGGTGGGACCATCTCCCATTCCAGCCCCCCAGGGAAAGTGCCTGGGCCTGTGCGGATGCTGCCCACTCCAGACCTGGGTGCCTCAGAGATTTCCATGGGGCGTTAGCTCTTAAACTTCAACCTGTTTGGAAGCAAAATTACAGTTTAAAAAAAAATTAGTATAGGCTCAGCACCTGTGGTTCAACGAGCTAAGGCGCCAGCCACGTACACCTGAGCTGGCGGGTTCGAATCCAGCCCGGGCCTGCCAAACAACAATGACGGCTGCAACCAAAAAATGGCCAGGCGTTGTGGCAGGCGCCTGTAGTCCCAGCTAATTGGGAGGCAGAGGCAGGAGACTCGCTTGAGCCCAGGAATTGGAGGTTGCTGTGAGCTGGGATGCTACAGCACTCTATTCAGGGTGACAGCTTGAGGCTCTGCTCAAAAAAAAAAAAGAAAGAAAAAAATTACTATAAATGATTTTTAAAGATGCAAAATAACCCATTTCTTTCTTATTACAGTCAAAGATATAAAATCATGAGACAGGTTTTGAGTAGCAGCAGTTTCTAGAAGTGCAACTTATACTCCTGGGCAGTGGTTACCTGCAGCTCAGGGATGGGCAGGACCAAACCAAACCCCACCCGAGCAAACCTACAAGAGCTCATGGGTAGCCCAGCCCCAGAAGTCCTCCCTGCTCCCAGCCACCCTAGGCTGCACATGCTCTAGGTTGCAGAGGTGAGGGGCCCCGGAGTCTAGGGGCTGGGTAGAAGGCAGTCTGGAGACTCTGCCATCCACGCTTCTGACTGGTAAGAAGCCAAAAGTCTGAGAACGTAAATATCTCTAGGATGTGGGCAAGCAGGAGTTGGGAGGTGGGAGGAATGTCTGCCCAGGCATTGGTGACTACAGAGACCCCCCAGGGGATGGATGGATGTATCAGTGAATGGCTTCAAAAACACAAGCCATGAAAATCCCGAAATTAGATCTAAACGTATTGATAGGATTACACCCCCAAATACAATGCTAAAAGAAAAAGGTATGGCAGTGGTATGTACCTGAACTTTAATAATAGTAATAGTACTAACGGGCACACCAGAGACAGGTAACCTGGGTGGGGGAGTCATCTGCACCTGTATAACCTTTGTCTTTAGGAAACACGGCAAAATAGTCATACCTGCTAAATCTTGGTGGTGGGCACAGAAAACATGGGGATATGCAGAAAATAGTATTTCAGAACAAAAAAATCACAATGTTAAATATTATCTGTGAGATTTCATCTGTTGCAAACAGAAACCAACTCACTGCCATGCTTGTCCCAAGGTTAAATGCAGGTGAGGGTGGGGCCCTCGCATAGGCTCCGGAAGTCTGGAACTGCGCATGCTCCCACACTGAACTGGATACTCAAAATTGACTGAACTAATGCATTTTATATACTGCATATATTTTTTATCAACAACAGGAAAAACTTAAGGCACACCATGAAATTCACCTTAAATTTGCTCATGTACAAAAATACTATTTTCCCAGGCGCTGCCTGTGGCTCAAAGGAGTAGGGCACTGGCCCCATATACCGGAAGTAGTCGGTTCAAACCCAGGCCTGGCCAAAAACTGCAAATATATATATATATACTATTTTCCCTATTAAAACAGAACTCACAGCCACATTAAGTGCTTTTGAAGTCCCATCGAGCTTCTCTTTCCATCAGACTCTTGTGGAGAAGCCCTGGCTCGAAGGCCACTCCCCTGGTGACAAGAGGCTGCCCAGCGTCCCCCAGCCTGGGGGTCCTCACCCTCACTCCAGCTGGACAGGCCTGGCCCCAAGGCATTGAGGACTTTGGGGACTCGGGCAGGACTTTCTTCCTGCCCTGCTGCTCTTGGCCTGTCAGTGGGGACGTGGGGGGAATTGGGAGGATGACGTGCTTTCCGTCCTACCCAGGGCCATGCTGCCAGGTCAGGCAAATTCAGGGCATGGGCCAAGTGGAAATCAGAAAAGCTCAGAATCCGGCCCTGACCTGCACTGTGGGATGGGGGCTTATGGCCCCAATGCCTTTAGGGCCTGTGTAGGCTTGTTCGGATGTGGCAGCATGTGCCACACCTCTAGAGATGGGCATTTGGGTCTGGGAGGCCAGTGGCAAGAGCGGCTACAGGTCCCACAAACTCTGGAATGGGCTGAGGCAGGCAGAAGCCCCACACCAGGCTGAGTGGTGGCTGAGCTGCCTGCGAGTGGAGAGCAGTGCCAGCAGGGGGCTGTTCACCATTTTTCCACACGTGGCCTATTCCAGGCGTCATCCTCTTTATTTGGAAAATTGCTCTCAGGAGAGCCTGTGGGACCTCAGGAACACAGAGCAGGCTCAGGACTGTGTTTCTCTGGCAGATGCAGATGCAGGCTGTGGCGCCTCAGCCATGGCCCTCACAGCCCCAGGCGCCTGCCCTGGCAGCGGGAGTAGCAGCTTGAGGGACCCTTGGAGCAGCATTTTTCTCAAGGGCAGGGAACATGGGCTGCAAAAGCTCAGAGGGAATGGAAAGAATCCATTAATTGGCATGGGATCTTTGGAAACCTCAGGAATCCATTTTCAGGAATATCCTCCTTCCATCGCAGAAGCTCTGAGAACTGTGCCCCTGCTGCACAGAGCCTGGCTGGCTGCAGCTCACCCTGAGGGCTTGGTCCTCAGGGCACTCACAGGGAATGGAGACATCTGGGGAGGGGAGGCGGCTATCCTGGGAGCAAAGATGGGCAGCACAGCCCTGGGAAGGAAGGGACCAGTCACAGTCCAGCTCCTTGCCCACTGGGGCCACATGGGGGCAGATTTCTATCTGCAGGAGCCCTGGGCAAGGGGTCTCTCAGGGGCGGAAGAGGTCCTTGATCCAGGCAGGATATCCCATGGAGCCAGGGCCAGCAGGGTATGGGTACAGAGCAGGCTTGGGCCCTGAAGGCTCAAGCCCCTGTGGGTCCTTCTCCTGCCCCCATCTCCAGGTTCCTCTCTGCTGGCCCTGGGCTGGGCAAGGGGCTATGTGAGTCAGTGCTGCCTGGCAGGGCTTTGTCACTCCCACAACTTGCGCCTGGCAGAGGGTCCCCCCCGGGGCTGACGCAGGAGGAGCTGAGTGACAGGCCTGAGTCATCACTTAGGGACACTGGCGGTCATCAGAGGAGTTCAAACAGATTTGAGGGTGTTGAGTTGGTGGGAACCCTGGGGAACACACCGTCCTGTGGTTGCAACATCAAGGAAACGGAGGCCTACCTCTCCAGGGTCCATCCCTGCCCCAACACCCCTAGCCATGCTACCCTGCGGAATGAGACCCAGCCCCTCATGCCCCTGGGGCACATTGCACAGCGCTCCTCAGACCTGGGTACTGGATGGGGCACTGGGCCGTGAGTGTCTCTGGCAGATGTTTTATGTGCATATGTGTGACATGAGTGTGTGCACTCACGTAGGAGGGAGGCCCCTGCCCATCCCTGCTTGGGGCATGCCCAGCCCCTGGGTGCTGGAGGCCCAGGCAGGTGCGAGGAGAGACTAGCCCCTGGACTCCGGCCACAGTCTGCCTTGGCCACTGGGCCCTAACTCTGGGTCTTGGGTCTCGGGCCTCGGGCAAGTATAGCTGTGAGCAGAAGGCCCCTCCCATGAAGCAGGCCTGACTGTCTCCCTCGCTGCAGGCCAATTGTGGGGCTTCCCAGTGGCACAGGAGGTCCCCCTCACACCCTTTGCACTTTTAATGCATTTGCTTTGTCCATTTTTCATCTTAGACCAGTGTTTTTCAACCTTTTTTATCTCACAGCACACTTGAACCTTTATTTATTTATTTATTTATTTTTGAGACAGAGTCTCACTTTATCCCCCTTGGTAAAGTGCCATGGCCTCACTGCTCACAGCAACCTCCAGCTCTTGGGCTTAGGCAATTCTCCTGCCTCAGCCTCCTGAGTAACTGGGACGACAGGCATCCGCCACAATGTCTGGCTATTTTTTTGTTGCCGTTTGGCCTGGGCTGGGTTTGAACTCACCACCCTTAGTATATGAGGCCAGCGCCCTACTCACCGAGCCATAGGCGCCGCCCTTGAACCTATAGTTAAACTTCTCTGGCACACTTAAATTATGTTGATCAAAAAAAAATAATATACTGGCCAGGGGTTGTGGTAGGTGTAGTCCCAGCTACTCAAGAGGCTGAGACAGGAGGATCGGTTGAGCCTAGGAATTTGAGGTTGCGGTGAACTGTGACACCATGGCACTCTACTCAGAGCAACAAAGTGAGACTGTCTCAAAAAAAAAAGGAGGGGGGATATGCTTACTGTGCTTTGAACTTCTTTTGAAAATAATTTAATCAATGATCTTTAAAAATTTTCACGGCACACTGGTTGAAAATCACTGTCTTGACTGAAATTTGGCAGAAAAACAATTTGCTGTAGTCCTTTTCTGAGCTGAGACACCTCTGAGGACAGATTGGCTGCTGACGGGAGAACAGCCCACAGCGTCCTCCTGCAGAACTGGGCTGTCCTTGCAGCTGGCTGGGGACCCCCACTCACAGCAGCACAGAGATCCTTCTGCCATCGTGGGACAGTAAACACCTGCTGAGCAGTGACAAGAGGGGCATCAAAACAAAGCACCAAGTGCTGCCAGACCCAGGCAGGGGTCCCCCACCCAGGCAGAGTCCCTGCTGGGGTCATCCTGAGCACCCTCCTTGTCCTGCCCCATGATGAGTGAGGCCCAGGCCTGGGGCAGGAGCTGAGATCTGAGACTTCCTGGACCTGCTGCGGAATCACCACCTTCACAAGACACACGGGAGGGTCCACCAAGTGCCTGCACCTGAGCAGTCAGGTTTCCAGGAGCTGCAGAGCTGGGCGCCGCCATGTTGCACGCATGTGTGCTTCAGTTGGCCAGCATGAGCAGGCCAGTGGCAGGAGGGGGTCATGTAACCAGCCCTGGATGGCCCAGAAACTCACTGCTTAGCTCCAGAGCCTCTGGGACCAGTGGCCTCTCCTGTTTCCTGGCTGCAGGTGGACTCACAGACCTCACAGCCATGAACCTAGTCTTTGGGACGGCTCCCAGGCATTTGGGGTATTAGAAGGAACTTCCCATGAATCTGGGGCTCAGGTATCTTTACCCCGTGGGCACTTTGTCATTCGGCAAAAGGGGGGCAGAGCTCTCCATCTTCCCACAGGACACAAGCTAGCCCTTGAGACATAGGTGGGTACAGGTCCAGTCCTGGCTCAAAGAGGAGCCTGGGAGGCAGGGTGATCTCTAGAGGAAGCTGCCTACATCCCTGAGGATCCTCTTCCCTGGGACACTGGTACCAAGGAGCCTGTCCACTGGCTGAGGCAGGGAAGCAGGGGTAGCCCAGGTCCTGCTTACCACGTATCTCTGGGCTCCCTGCTGTGCCCAGGCACTGGGGTTACCATGTGTACACTGTTGCACACACTGGACATCACATGTATGCACAGACTCGTATGTGCATGGACATTGGGTATGCATGTGCACATTCTTCCTCATGCATGCACATGTATGTACACTCATGTACAGACACACCCCTGCTCTGCAGCACTAGAGCAAAGTCGGGGTGCTGAGCCTGGAAGTAGGGTCTGCCCTGGCCTTTTTGGTTGGCCAGTGAGGCCAGGTCCAGGTAGGGGGGACCTAATGCAGCAGCACAACATGAGGTGGGACTTAGGATGGCTCCTGGAGGACAAGGCCACCCAGGGGCAGGGCTCTGAGGTGTGACACAAGAAACTTTGTGACAGCCCCTTTGACTCCTGGGGCCTCCCTGGACCTGAGTGCCCGCCTGGAGTGGCTGGCCACCACATGTCTGCCAGGCATAGCCTGCCGTGCTCACTGGCCGGCACCCACAGCAGGTCCGACAGGAGCAACCACATTAGTCTTCTGAGCCCTCACTTGGGAAACTAGATGTATTTGCAGTTTTTAAGAAGCTTGGAGCCAGCATTCACAATGGGGATGTTTTTCCAATGGAAACTGTAACCTGAGCCCAGGATGTTCCCAGTTGCTCACACCACTGAGATTCCGCTCCACCCTGAGGCCAGCGCTTGCTGCATCCCCCACACACCTGAAGCCCCCAGAGCTTGTGGGCCCTGGGTATGGAGGTCAGGGTCACAGAGAAGTGTGGGGAGGGCAAGGCCAAGGGGCAGGAGGCAGGGGTGCAGCTCCACCAGCCCACTCATCACTCCACAGTGACCTAAGCTGAGAGGGCAAAGGAGGTCCAGGCCCCAGAAAGGGACAGGATCCTATGCCCAGCAGGCTGGGCAAACCTGTGTCTACCCATGTTCCTAGGAGGATGGCTCCCTCACCCCCATCCTGCCAACACAGGCAGCAAACACCAGAGACCCAGCTTTAGCTGCATAGCCTCCTCATGCTCAGAGAGCATCTGGGAGGCCAAGGGCCCCACTGGGCTTGGTGGGTGTTTGTGCAGTGGTCGTGTGAATGGTAGCAGTTAGTAGGCTACTGGGGAGACTCCCTGGGTGGGCCCCCCTCAGAACTGTCTGCCCAGCCCCCCCAGGCAGTCTCACCTTAGCCATGAGGCCTTTCCCCAACCTGAGCGACATTTGCTGCAGGAACTGGAGCTCCAGAGGAGGCCTGGGCCCAGTTCATGGCAGCCAATGTAGAGGACCTGCTCACTCCCACCCCACACCAGGCCCCAGGCCCCTGCCCCTGACCCTGCCCCTGCCTACTCTGCTGACAGCTTCTTGACCCAAGCCATGTCTTCTGTCTACCTCAGACTCCAGCGAGTCCCCTTCCAGGCCCTGCCAGTCCCTGGGGTGAGTGTTGCAGCCACAGTAGGTGCCTCCAACTCTAAGAGACCCTGCCACACGCTGCCTGCCTCCTCCCACTCCTTGGGCAGGGCCCACACAGCACCAGCCTGGGCGCCAGCTGGCCCCTGGCCATGTGGCTGAACCTGAGCATTGGGGAGCTCCTGGCTGGGCTTCAGGCCTGGCCGTCCCAGAGGGTCCAGCGCCCCAAATGAGGTCTGAGTCCCAGGGTTGGTCCAGGTGCTCCTGGCTGGTGACATACCCATGGAGTGTCTGGTTCTCAGTGGGGACCTTACTTGTCAGGGTCAAAGCTGGGCAGGGGTCAGGACTCTGGCACCAAGGAGCTGCAGGGATTGCTTTTCAGCCTACGCCTCCTCCCTGCTGTACCCTTGCCTGAGAGACCCCACCCAAGACCCCCCCGAGCAGTCTTGTGGGATATAGGCCCAGGGCACCCCCTGTGCCCACAGTATGTGTACACATACGAACATGCAAGCACACACATGCCCGCAAGTGTGTTGCACATACATGCACAGGCAGCACATGTAAGCACACACGCATGAACACACACATGTACACGGACACAGATACCCACACACCCATCACTGGCAGAGGTGGTAGGCTCCAGCATGCTCTAGACCTGCCGGGGCCCTCTGCACTAGGGAGAAAGGATGCTAGGACTGGGGGCACCTGGTGAGGGATGCACAGAGGTAGGTGGCCATCCTAGGTCCTGTGGGAGGTGCCCCAGGGAGTGGTGAGGAGCTGAATCCTCCCTGCCAAACACTGACCCACTCCCACTCACCTCAGTCAGGAATGACTATGGGGGCTTGTCCAGGGCCAAGGGGCCAGAGGACAGAGGAGGAAAGAGAAGGGATGGGACAAATGGGGAAGGGCATACGGTGGAGGAGGATGGGGGTGAGGGGAGTAGGGTAGGAGGTGGGCATGGGGGTACAATAAGGGTGGGTATGAATGAGGAAGGACTAGTGGTGAGAAGGGAGTTGGGGTTAAGTCCAAGCCAGGCAGGTGGATCCTTACCCAGGAGGAGAAAGAAAGGGAGAAAGAAAGGTGGGTCCAGGACTGTCTCTGCCCCGAAGGGTGGGGAGGCCTCCATGGCACACCCTACTCAATACTGGGCCCTGACCTTGCAGACTCCAGACCATTTGGGAGCCTGATGGGACAGCTCTGGAGGCTCTGCCTATGCTGAGCTGCAGAGCAGGGGGGCAGACAGCCCCTGCTTCAGATGGAGCAGGGCCCCACGGTTCCTCTGCTGGGCTGGCCCTGGCCGCCAGGGCTGCTGAGCAGCGGGGGCGGGGGTGCTGGCTGGCGGCCTCAGGTTTCCTCTTGGCCTGCAGGCCAGGCGGCCTCGGGAACAAAGGGTGTATTGTGTGGCATTCAGGGCGCAGGCAGGCCCTAGGCCTGAGAGCTCCTGGCCCCCACAGGGCCTTATGGGCAATGTTTGTGCCTGGTAAGTGCAAGTCCTCAGGCCAACACCCACAGTCTGGCCCACGGCTTTTGGGAGCAGCCTCCACATCCCAGGGGCACCAGCTGAGGGTCCAGCCCTGAGCTACCACTTGCTATCCATGGCTCCTGGCTCAAGAGTGTCCTGCCCAGCCTCCTCCCTGCTAGGGCCCCTCCAGGACTGCCTCAACCTCCACCACCCTCCCTGCTGTGTACCTGTGGCCAAGCCTCCTTGGCCCTGAGCATCCAGGGTACTCCATGTTCAGTGTTGGACTTTGGGGGGGTGGGGGGCAAGGGAGCTAATGAAGCCAGGTCTCAGCTCTCAGTGGAGCAGAGTGGCCACAATGCCATCAGCACAGCCACACACATGGCCCCCAGCGTGAGCCCAACAGCTCTGGCCCTGGGATGACTCAGGCCTCAGGCTCCAGCAAAGGACACCTGGAGGCCTCCCCCTTGGGGTCCCCTCCCACCTGGCCAAGCTCACAGTACAGCCCTCCTGCCACCCACCTACCCCTCACTCTCCCCACCCACCCCCACTATTGGTTTGGCTGTGGCCTTCAGAGGGGCTTTATGGCTAGCTCAGCCAGCTCAGTGTCTGGGAGGGTCTCCAGAAGCAGCAATAGGGGATGGCTTTTGGAAGAAAGTGAAAAAAAGAGGAAAAAGCTGTGAACAAGCAGCGTTTGCCTATAAACCTGGCACCACCCTGATTGTCCCACCCTCCCTGGTCTGCATCAGGCTGAGGTCCTGGGTGGCTGTGTGCTCTGGGGCAGGTGTGGATACCCCTGCCCTGTCTATGCCCTGAGCACAGGGGAAGACACGGAGGTCACAATGGCCAGGTGACTTATGGGGGGTGGGTGGCAGCCCCAGGATTTGGGAGCCACAGCCCAGCCAGGTACAGGCTATACCCGGTGACCACTGGCCATCACAGCTGACCACTGCACTTACTGCCTTTAGGTGCAGGGCCTCACAAGGGTTATGGGGCCTCATGGGGTTGGCAAGCTGCCCACTCCTCTGAGAGGTTTGTGGAGTCACTATCTGTGGCTACTCTGACCCAACCTGCCAGGAGGGCTGTGTAGACTCCTCCATCACTGTCCTGCCCACAGTCAGGTGCCCCCCATTCTTAGAGGTCCCTAGTACTGCAGGTTGGAGGGTCGCAACTGAGAGGGCATCTCAGGTGAGTGGGGGCTAGAAGAGCCGGACTCAGTGGAGGAATGAGTGTGGCTGACCAGCCCCACTGCCCACCCTCAGCCTAGTGCTACAGACCCCAGAGCCTGTGGGACCCTCTCCCCAGCCTCCCTGCTGCAGCCCACCTGACCCCCCACCAGAGTGGCTCTGCCATGGGGAGTAGCCGGGACCACATCTCTGCCCCCTCCACTCACTCTCTCTGCTCTGCTGACCTCGCTCCTCCCCAAGGGGAGCCCCACCCACACCCAGCCCCTGGCAGCCCCCTAGAGGCAGATGGGAACTCACAGCCAAGCTCCCCCTTCAGTTCTGAGGGCCCAGGCTTACTCACCCCCACTCCCACACCCACTCCCACTCCCTTGACTTGGGAAAAGCCTGGTGCCGCTCCCTGGCCAGCTGTTGGCAACTGTCACCACCTGCCGGCCCTGGGCCAGATGCTGCCACTATCTCAGCAAGGGGTGGTGGGGCAAACAGCTGCCTTGGGGCTTGGGGCCTTCCCACAGCCTTTACCTGGGGCTATAGCAAACCCAGGTTGGTACATGGGGGGTGGGCATCTTGCCCAGTCTGGCTGCAAAGTCCCTTTTGCACCTCTCTCACCATACCTCAGCCACACTGAGGGCCACTCCCCTGCAGAAGCACATGTCTGGCATGACCAGGCATCATGGGCAGCCTGCTTAGGGTAGCTGGTAAGGCTTAAGGACAGTGCCGCCAGCAGCACTTGCCTCTAGGATCCAGACACCCCAGGAACTGTGTCGGGCCAGGCAAGGGGCTGCTGGAAAGGACACAGCACTGGGTCCAGACTGAGCCTGTCAGGCAGCCAGCTCCAGTGCCTGTCAACATGATCTTTCCCCGATTCCAGCAGGGCAGCGCTTTGGTGCCTGAGGGCTGGGGGCATGGCAGGACCTGACTATGGCCTGGGGCCCAGCCGTGGCCCAGTGTCCCCAGAGCTGCGCCATGTGGAGGGTGCCCAGCTCCTGGTGCTTCCCTGGGGCTGTGCCTCCAGGTAGGCCACGCAGCTAGAGTCCAGAGCTGGGGCTCAGCATCCCCTTTTTCCCTCTTGGGCTCCCCCCATCCAAGGGGTACTTCCTTCAAGCCACTGCAGGGACTTAAGGAATAGAGAAGCTAGTGATGACCAGCAAGGGCCCCTGGTCAGCACCCAACCATGGCCTTGGGTAGAAACTACAGCCCTCAGGCAAACATTGTCCTGTGACCCAACACCTGGTCCTGTGTGGCGGATCCCAGCAGCCACTGGACATGGCCTTCCCTGCCTCTCCTGACACCTGCTTGCTTGGTAACCACAATCTGCTGGTCACACGGGAGGGATCTGGCTGGGTACAGCCCGCCTGGCTACCTCACTGGCTCTTTGTGACAAATGGCCATAAGCTTGCCCTCCCAACTTGGCTGGACTTAACTGATCACTGGTTTCCCAGGACATCTGAAAGCTTCTTTTGGGAAGGAGCTGCACCCCCCTGTCTTAGGGGGCCCAAGCCCCATACATACCTTGCCCATGGGATCCTTATCTGCCTGAGGCCCATGGACCCCGAATAACCTGCTTGGCCAGCGCCCCAGCCCCAGGCCCACCCTAGCCCCTGCAGTAGGGACACTGCCTTAGCTAGTCCTAGCCCACATCCCATAGCCACACCAGCTGTGCGGGGCACCCCTCCTGTGTCCCTGTTTGGTATCCTAGGTTCTTTCTGTTCCTGTCCTGAATGTCAAGCCCAGCCCTCAGACCCTTCAGCCCCTCAGTTGGGGCCACTGACATCCCCTCATCTCTGCCTTACACTATCACCCCTTCCCTGGGGATCAGGCTCAGGCCTGCCCACTGTGACACTTGTGGCCACCTCTTGAAAGTGAAGAGCACTAGGGAGGCTCACACTTGATGGGTCAGAACTTGGGCTGCTGGGCTTCACAGGGGAGTTCTCATGACCGCCCAGCACCTGCCTACTCCACTTCTGCGCAGCACAATTGACCTATGCACCCAGCCCTCCTGGCCCCCCCGCCTCTGCAGGGGAGAGAAACACTTCCATCTTGGGAACAGTGCAGGACAGCCAGCGTACCCTCTGTGGGGGAGGCCTGGGCCATAAGTGTCCACAAGGCACCAACTGCGGCAGGGTCAGGCTGGAGACAAGAATAGGGGAGATGTGGGAGGACCCAGGGCTTGGCTGGGCTAGGGCAGCAAAGAGAGAAGGGTAGGGACACTGGGAGGAGCCCACCCACCACCACCCCCGGGAACGTGAAGCCCTCCTGTCCCTGAGTATTCCACCACTCCCCACTCCAGACTGAGACCAGGAGTCAGCCTGGGCCCATCCTGTCTGGGAAACACGTTGGTTACCAGTCGCCTAAAGCTCCCACTCTCCCCTGGCCTCTGCAGCCATCTAGCCCTCAGGTTGCCCCAAGGCTGGAACAAAACTGTGGGGCTTTTCTCAAACACAGGCGGGGAAGCAGGAGGAGGTATGTGGAGGACCCAGGCTGGGGAGCTCTCCTAATGCCACCCAGAGGCCCCTTGACCTATGCTGCCAGGCAGGGTGACTGGGGTGCCCTGCACAACAAAAGCCCCTGGGCCCCTCCTGCAGCAGCTTTGCAGCTCCAGGGACTCATGCAGCTCACCGCAGAGGGTCCTGAGCAAGCTCACAAGAGACATCTCGAGTGGCTGGGAGTTCCAGCCCTCCGTAGGTCACTTGGCTTCCCCAATGGACGGGAACACTGTGGTGGGTCAGAGTGGCTGGGAGGTGACTCGGGTGGAATGCTGGGGACAAAGGTGACCTGAGCTCTCAGGGTCTATCTACTGAAGCCCCAAAAGAACTGAGGATGCATGCTGAGGGTCAGGGGGCTTGCACAGCATGGAGAGGGGGTGCAGGAAGCATTCCACACATAGATACCCAAGGTGGGTGGGACACAGCAGGGCCCAGGTTGGGCCCCCATACCTGACACATCCTGGGACTCAGAAAACTCAAGTCCTCAGCTGGGAGGCACTAGTGGCAGTTCCCAGGTCTCAGCCCCTGTAGCCTCAGGCTTGGTGAGGACTCCCCAAGAGCATTCTGTACAGATTGGCATGCACATGTGAGCACACACAGGCATGCAGACACACACCGTACCCCATAGACACTGAACCGGCAGAAACACCAATGTTGAGGGCAGGGAAGCACACTCTCATTTTTAACAAAATAAATTAAATATACGAGGCTGCAGCTCAAACTCTACATAAAATTACAGAGGTCTGGGGCCACCACAGCAGTGGGGTTGTGGGTGCTTGGCCCCATAGGGTAGGCACACATGGCATGGCTATGAGGCCAGACAGGTCCTGGCCCCAGGAGAGGCCCACATCCCAAGACCCAGCCTTATATTATCATTATTAATATTACCTTAATTTCTTAAATATAAATACCAAGGCCCCTTCAATCTGGCAGTGGGAGACAGGTGGGAAGGGAGCTGCCTGACGCCTGCTCCCAGCCTCTGGCCACCAGGGCAGGTGGCAAAAATAATGACCAAGGCCAGGCTGGGACACAGGTGGGCAGGGGGTGGGGGTTCCTTCATCAACTTGCCCATTGCCAAATGCATGGTGCAAGGCACTGGCACGCAGCTTCCTGGAGGTGGCTCAGTCCAAGTGTGTGTCCAGGCAATGCATGCGTGTGAATGTGTATGTGCATGTGTATCCTGGCAACACTGGTGTCTGGTCAACATGTGCAAGTGTCCAGGCAAAATGTCTGCACCACACATGTAGATGTGTCCAGACAACACATACGTGTCAGGCCCTACTTCACACAGGGCACCCCAGGGTGCAGGCCACGCCTCCTCACGATGGGTGGGCCACCTCCTTGTGCTCTGTCCCCACCCCAGACCCCTCCTCTTGACCCAGTTGCCTGTCTGCCCTCGGCCTGCACTCCGGTGTCCGCACAGTGGCTGCTGTCTAGCACTGGTAGTGGATGTGCTGGTGCTGGTGGACTTTGCCTTCCACGTGTGAGTGCGTGTGTGTGTGCGTGTGGATGTCCGTGTAGAGTTTGGGGTAGAGTTTGGGCCCAGTAACTGGGCCTGACCCCAGTAGGAGCTGGGGGGCGGCTGGGGGCCCAAGCTCTTCACACAGCCCTATGCCAGGCCCAGGGCTGAGGGTAGCCGACACAGGCAGGTCCTTATCCCCACCACGGTCACGGGTTGTCCCTGGTGGATGGTGCCCAGGAATAGTAGGGGCAGGTGCCGGGATCCACGGCTTCTTCCTGGCCTGGCAGAGCCATAGGAGCACGGTGCCCAGGGTAAAGACAGCACCAGCTGGGATGCCAATAACCACAGGCCATGGGAGGCTGGTGGTTGAGGAAGAGGGGGCTACTGGTGGCCCCGGCGGTTTGGGGTCTGCAAGAGAGACAGAGAACAGCAAGTAGGGAGGACGTCACCACAAGGATAGGGAGCATCTACCTAAGATGCCCCTCAGTGTATGTGGCAGTGACAGCACCCCTGGCTGCCCTGCCCAGGGTGGGGGGGGTGGCCTGACCCGCATGACCCGGGGGGGACAGCCACGAACCTGGCAGCACAGTAAGGAAGGCACTGCGGAAGCTGTAGCCCATGGTGTTGGCGCCCAGGCAGATGTACATGCCTGCATCATCCTGGCGGGCACGCGTAATGAGGAGCTTGTTGAGGTAGGAGCCATCTGGCCGTGACCACACATCGCCTGTGGGCAGCACCACGAACTTCTGGCCACCCACGTCAATGGTGGAATTGTGGCGGCCCTCAGCACCATACTCCACCCGCTTCAGCCACTGGATCACAGGCTTCACATCGCTGCGTACCTTGCACTGGAAGGACGTTGTCCCCCCAAAGTCTACTGTTGTGTTCACGGGGTGTGTGCCTGTAAGCACAGGCTTCGAGCGGGTCCTCTCTACACAGGGACACAGAGCTGTGGCATGGTTCCTACGCCCCAGGTCCCCAGCCCCACCAGGCCCCCAGCACCCCAAACTCACGGATCACATCCACCTTATAGGTGGCATTGATGGCACCTGCCCGGTTCGACACTCGGCACGTATACTTGCCGCTGTCCTCCGGCCGCAGGTTCTTCAGGCTCAGTGTCCACTTCTTCTTCCTGTGTTCACTGGCCTCTGGGCGTGTCAAAGCCTGGTCATCCTTCATCCACATGATATCAGGCCGTGGATGCCCACTGGCCACACATTTTAGCCGCACAGAACTGCCCACTGGCCGTGCGATCACACGGCGCCTCATCTTGGAAGGCTGCGTGAAGCGGGGCCGTGCTGTGGGGTGGACAGCATCAGGGTCAGTGGACACAGCTCCAAGGGGCACTAGGAGGGATGGCTGCCACCCTACCTCCCACCCCACAGACAGGGTACCCTAAATGCATGCTCACCCCATTGGTGACTGGTTGGGTCCTCCTGGCCCCCAGAGGAGCCCTCAGGCCCCAGACTCTCCTTGCCTAGGCTGACGTCATCTGCAGAGGCAGGGAGGACCCATTGGGAGGACAGGTAAGGGGTCCCAAGGAGTCCCCACCAGACTTGTAACACAGCCCCCCAAGCAGAAGACCAGGGCCACACACATCACAGAACCCAGGGACAGCTGAGCAGGTGACCCCACAGGCAGGGCTGTGACTAGAGGGCTGGCTGCCACCCCCCTCTGGCTCCAGGGGGTCTGCAGGACTGGGGGGCTGGCCCAGCGGCAGCTGCAGTAACCTTAGCCCACATCAAGGGGCCGAGGGCTTGGCAAACAGACATGGCTCACATACCGCTTGGTCATCCCCTCTGAAAAGATGGAGGGAATGGCCACAGTGCTTCTATCACACACCCTCGGGGCCCATGTTGGGCAGTGCTGGGCAGGGCATGCTGAGGAATGTCCCCTCTGCCCACCCTGTGACAGCCGCCACCTCCACCAAGCCTGAGACCGAGGGCCAGGCTGTCTCAGGCTACCAAGATGCAGCTGGGGGTATGGGTTAGGCCCCTCCATCCCTGAAAGAGGCCAGCCTGACTCCTGGGAGCCCCGCCCAAGGCAGTTGTGGGGGGACAGGCAGGCAAGCGCAAGCACTTGGTACCAACATGTGGAGGGTGTGTCTACAGGACACCTGTCCATTCCCCAGTGCCCAGGCCCCAGGGGCAGAAGAGAACAGAAAGGCCGTTCGTCCCGGCGGCCCCTCTGAACTCGGAAACCTGAGCCTCAAAGTCACAGCCGACACCAGAATGCACCCTGCCAAGACCACAGCCCCGCCCAGGCTTCCAGTCAGACTGCTGCCCCTGAGGAAAGAGGCAACCTTGGGGACCCAGTCTGGGGGCGGTGACGTTGTGAAGCCATCCTGGGTCTTGTCCAGGTCCCGGTGGGCCCAGCAAGTGGGTGATTTGCTGCCTAGGGCTGTGTCGGCTCACCTGCCCCAGGTGTGACCCCAGGGCAAGCACTACCCTCCTGCACAGCCCCTGCCCAGGTGACCTTTGGTTAGAGCCCTGACTAACCCATCACAATGAGGGTGTAGTTAACACTGAGGCTGCCGAAGCCGTTGGTGGCCTTGCACACGTAGATGCCAGCATCCTCGGACTCCACCTCCTTCACCTTCAGGCCCTGGGGCAGCACACGGAAACGGGTCCAGCCACTGTGGATCGTGCGGCCATCCTTGGTCCACATGGTCAGTGGTGGTGGGTCCCCCTCCACAGGGCACTGCAGACGCACGGTGCGGCCCAGCCGAGCCACTTGCCGTGGGACCACCTTGTCTGCCATCCTTGGGGGACCTGTGGGGTGACAGAGAGCTTGGTCAGAGAGGACAGGATCGTGGGAATCCAGAGTAGCAGTGGGCTTGTGAGGGACCCTGTTGGTATGGCACTAGGGAACAGGGTTCTGCCTGGTACCAGCCCAGGATGGGAAGCAGAGGCCAAGCACTGGGCCCTCTTCCTAGACCACGGTAGCCAAGTCCACCCAGTACCCACTGAGCTCAGGGCCCAGCCCAAGCAGCAAGCCAGCAACTCCATATCCTGCACAGCCCCAAGGCAGGCTTTCATCAAAGGAAGACAAGAGCCTGGCTCTCAGCAGGGTCTAACTCAATAATCCCTCAAAACCATGAATCAAGAACATGGGGCCACCTCCTAGCCACATGGGAAGGAATGACAGGGCAGAGGCCCAGGCCCCTGCACTCTGGGACCCAGTACCACAGAGGAGAGCACCATGCTCCCCAGGCCATTCATGCCAATGTCCTGTGGGCCATGACTTCCAGGCATCAGGTATCACCCAAGTTGCTGGAGCATCTTGCCCCAACCAGGCAACTGGGTGTGCGTACATGAGCGTGGGACTGTCTATGAGAGCACCACGTGCTCACTGCCCCTGTGCTGGGTCAGTCACAGAAACATCTGCCCAGGTATGTCTCCTTAGCCCAGGAGCCATGCCCTCTCAGATGGCTTCACCTCCAGGGAGCACAATCCCACACCCCTTGGGTCCGAGGGCATGGGTCTGGAGAAGGCAGAGTTGGAAGGAGGGCCCGGGAGGTGGAGTGTGGTTTGGCCCAAGGAGCTGGCCCTCCAACCTGGTGGCCATGAGGAGGGACTCACAGCAGAAAGGCCAAGGCTCTCCAAGGCTGCCTTCCCCCACAACCTCACCAAGAAGCACATCCAGGGCTGAGGACTGTGTCCCACCAACCTCTCCCCTGCCTGGGGAACTCTGGGTTGCCAGCCCACCTGATAGGTTGGGCAAGTGGGTTCCCAGACACAAAGACCCTGCAGGCATAAGCAATGCAAGGGCCTGAGCCTGGGCAGTGCTCTTGGGGGAGATGCCCCTCAGTAAATACTGCTCCCAAAACCCTACTCACCAGCCCATTGGTGAGGAGCGTGCATGTGTCTACCCCACGCTGCAGCCAGCCCTGGCCGGGAGGGTCAGCAAGCCTGAGATGCCAGAATGCTACCATGAGGGGGCCTGAGGACAGCATGTGCTGCCCATAACCAGCCAGCACTGCCTCAACTCCTGATTACCAGCTGGCTCTGGGACCAGCTGTGGCAGCCCCGTCCAGAGGGCTGCCGTGGGCACCTTCAGAGACCCTCACGGAGCGCCCTGTGCCACCCTTTGGAGCTCACTCCTTCCTGGGTGCTGGATGGGAGTGCTGACAGCCTGAGAGAGGGTCCAGGGTCCCCCAGCAGATACCATCCCAGCCCTACGGGGGGCTAGGCTGTGGGGACAGAGATCTCTGGGGGGTGGGAGGAAACCTCTCCTGACCCATGTCTCCTCCCTGGATGGCCAGCCCCCCTCTGCGCATTCTGCTCCCTCCACGACCCGCCCAGGGAAAGGTCTTGGGGCCCATGGACACAGAGCCACCTGACTCCTCAGCTCTCCAGGGTCCCAGGCCCACCCCAGGGAAACCCTGACACCTACTGCTCCCTTCCATGAAGCCTCCCATGCTGCTGGACCTGCTCTGCTGGGCAGACACCAGACACAGGCCTCACACATGTATAGGCCACTGCCTGGAAGGAGCAAGTGGAGAGACTGACCCACCCTGTCCTGGGGGCACTGGACCCAACACCCCCATGCCCTGGAAAGGAGCCACCCAGTGGCAGAGAAGCCCCACCCTGGCTACACTGTGAGAGGGTCACCTGCAGCCTGGCCTCCTCCCTGCCTCAGGGAAAAGGAAGCAGCTCAGAGGTGTCTATGAGAAGCAGGAGGGGATAGGCACAAAGGGAGCTGTCAGGACCACCCAATCACCGTCAAGTGACAAAGCTGGTGACCTCCAGATAGCCAGAAGTGTGGCCCCAGGGTGGCTGCCCCACCAGAGGAGCCAGCCATATCCTAAAGCAAACAGCCCTCCTTTGTCCTTCCCCTCCCCAGGCCAGCCCTGCCACACCCACTCCCACCTGAGCACCCCATCAGATCCTGGGTACTCTGGCTGCCAGGACAGCTGCCTCTGCTCTGTATTTGGCCAGAAAAAACCCCTATTCACCAGGACAGGAATTCCACCACTTGACCAGCGGGCAAGACCTAAGGCTCAGAAGCACGCTGGGAGAACCTAGGAGAACCCTCAGCATGGGGGACAGTGCTCAGGCTGGGCCCTTACACCTACACCTTGTTCCTGATGCATCGCCAACACAGGGCTGCAGGTACAGGTGGTGGGCAGGGGTGGGCCAGGGTCTCATTGCACCAATGAGTCCGGGAGGATGGGTACAGAGGGGGTGGCCAGCAACCCCTTCTCTTCCCTCCAGCCCCACCCTTCATGTGTGAAAAATAGGCAGGAAGTGGGGGCTGCCCAGAGCAGCAGGGCCTAGAGGGGGCACAGCAACCTGGGGGTTTACCTGCCCCGCTCCTCTGGAACTGTGTTCCCTAATCCCTAGGCCACAGACTGTACCTGGTCGGCCTGTACAGTCAGACGCCAGTTGGGAACCAGGTCCCAAAGCAGGTGCTGAGAGCGAGGGAGGGAGGGCGGCTTCTTCTGTGTTTACACCCTCCTCCTGGCATCACTGCCTGAGCTCCATCCCCTGTCAGGTCAGCGGTAGCCTCAGAGTCTCACAGGAGCTCAGACTCTACTGTGAAGTGTGTGTGCCGAGACATAGGGTGTGCCTCCTCGTGAAAATCTAATGCACCTCCCACCCTGGGGCTGAGGAAATGTGTCTTTCAGGAAACTGGTCCCTGGTGCCAAAAAGGTTGGGGACCATTGGTCTGGACCAAGCCCACATGAGCCCAGCCAAAGCTCAGGCACACTGCACGTCTTGTCACACTGTACCAGACAAACCAGGGAGGACAACTGTCCACAAACACACAGCCAATGTTCAACATCCCCAGACACACTATCCCAGAGAGACAAACTCTGTGCCCAGAGCATGTCCCCAGATGTACACTCTGTCCCCAATGCGTCCAACACTCTGTCCCCAGACCATACCCCCAGATGCATACCTTGTCCAGAGACACACACTCTCTCCCCAATGTCCTCAGACACACATTCTGTCCAGAGACAACACCCCAAGATGCTCACTATCCCCAGACCATGTCCCTGGATACACACACTCTGTCCCCACTCTCCCAGACACCCCTCAGGACCCAGACAGGGTGGGGAGGTCAGGAACCCTAGGATGAAGAGCAGCCCTGTTAAGATGGGCAGAATAACCCCAGGCCCCGCCTCCTCAGTCTTCATTGGCCCAGCTCCCCACCAGTGCACCCTCCTCACATATCCTTCTCCCATACTTTCACGGGTACATCCATGACCCTACAGAGGCCCCACACTGGCTGCCCCACTCAACTCACACCCAAGCCCCTCCTGGAGCCTGGTATACAGCAGGTGCTCAAGGAAGGTTGGCTAAGAGAATGAAGTAGGAGTAGCATCAGCCATGGAGGCACAAAGGCAGGAGCCAGAGCCGCCAGCAGCTTCCTACCCTCCCATGGTGGGGAGCACCTCCTGGTGGTGCTTGGCCCTGGCACCAGGTACAGGGGCCCAAGAACTCAGCCCACAGCTGAGAGGATAAGCCCAGTGTGCAGGAACATACAATGCACATGGGCTGGCCAGCATGGCCCTGGCTATGTAGCTCACACTTTCTGGAGCTCCTTTGCCAATTCTCAAGACTCGAGGTTCTTGGGCCTAAGTGGAAGCCCAGCCCAGCTTAGCAATGGGCACCCCTAGGGCCTCCATGGCTCAGGCCAGCTATGTCCTCCCTTCTGCAGAGCCTACAGGGCTGTGTTAGAGTCCTTCCCTGTAGCCAAGGACATAGGGACATCTCAGGGACAGATCTGCAGGGCCACATAAGATCTGGTGCACCTGGGAATGCAGGGCAGGTAGAAGCTGATAGCTAGGGAGCCTGGCCCCACAGCTGACCCCCCATTCGAGCCTCTGACCTTTTAACCTTGAGCTCTCTTCACAGAGGGACTGGACAAACGTTGACCCTGACCAACCACAGACATGGAGGGAGTGCTGCATGTGGGAATCCCCAGCCAGCTTTTGACAGCTACGTCCCCAGCAAGACCTACATGGCCCCAAGAACTTTGGGCTGGAAGGTGATGGACCCAGCCATGGAGTAGGGCAGCTGGACTCCCTCCTGGAGAAGCAAAGTGGGTTGGAGGGCTCAGAGGAGTGTGTGGGCCCTGACCAGAGGGCTGGGAGGGGAGCCAGGTTCAGCCTGGCTCATGCGGACCCCTGCACAAGGCCTCAGGGGGCACGCAGAGCCCACCTGGGTGTGGGGAACTAAGGAGTGTGCCCAGTGGTAACAGGCCGACCAGGTACAGAGCCTTCTGAGGTTAGTGCCCCCGACTCCTGGAAGCATGTGCCCAGTACCCTGTTTTGACAAGGAAACATGATCCCCCAGGAGCTCCCAGCACAGGGTGAAGAGGGAACCCCAGAGACAATGGCCTCAGGGCCCAGACCCTGCCCCTAAGAGGCAGAGAATAACAGCAGGCCATGCCCCACATGAGATGCGCAGGCTAGCACATGGGCACACACATGCTCTGCACATGTGTGCATAGACCCAGGGCAGCCCTGGGCACCAGACCCTTAGGATCTGAGGATTCTGGAGAACCCCCAGGTCTGGGCACCCTGGGCCTGTGAGTGGCCGAAGCATCTAGTCTACCCCTGCCCAGAAGTGAGCACCAGGCAGGCCAAAAGGCTCCTTGAGACACCATACAGCCCCCCCCCCCCAGCTCCTGCTTTGGGAGCCTTCAGATGGCACCGTCAGTGGGTCCTGGCCTTAGCATTCCTCCCCTCAGGGCACTCATGCCACTGCCCCCACCTCAGAGACAGCTGCCTGCCTGCTAGAGCTAGGGGTTCCCTACCTGGTACTCTCAGAAGGATCCTGCCACCGTGCTCTGATCCCTGACCCAGCAGCCTATCACCATCTTGGACGTGTCAGCAAGGAAGTTGACTGAACCTAGGACCTCAGCCTGACCAGTGAGCAGCCAGGCCTACTGGGCACCTCCAGGCACAGAGCCCTCACTCCTGCCCTAAACAGGACTGTGACACTGAGCAAACAAGATGAGGCCACTTGGCCCCAGGAAGCCCCCATAACGCATACATCTGGCCTATAGCACTGGGATATAGACCAAGCCCCATGGTCACCACTGGGGACAGGCAGGTGGGCTGTAGGGGGCAGAGTGGCCCTGAAGCCACCGGCCTGGTGCCCTCCAGCCTCACAGGAGCCCACAGGGCCTGGGCACTCCCCAGCCCAACTCCCCTGCCCTACCCATTGCTCTCCAGCTTCTATGATGTCTCAGGGAAAAAAAAAACCACTGTGCTTCCTACCAAAATGGGAAGCCCTCTGCCCCCTAGGATGTTTCCTAGGAGCCCCTACCCTATGCTGCTGCTCCCTCAAGTGACAGAGACACCCACCTCTCCTCCTAGGCCTGCCCTGGCCAGGACCACCTCCCCTTCCACCCCATTCTACCCGCCCCAGCCATTCTGGCCTGTAGACCCCGCAGCTACTGCCCCCTGGAGCAGACTCTGGCTCCTTAGACCGAAGGCAGCTGCAGGCAAGGTGGAATGGCACTTGACGTGTGTCACAGGGTGCAGTATGTGGCCTGAGACTGCCGGACAAGGGGCAGCACCAGGTGTATGCTGTACGGAGGGTTGGTGGACACAGCCCACTCCCAGCACAGCCAGAGCTCTGAGCCAGGACTGGGTGAGCCCAAGGCTGAAGGCCACAGCTAGGGAAAAACCAACATTTCCCCTAGTAAGGGCCATGGCACCCTGCAGAGGCTGAAAGGCGGCTGTGAGCCCAGAGGCCCACTGATTCCTGCACAATGGATAAAGGGGCCTGCGGTCGGAGTTTCCAGGCCCAGCCAAAGGCGACTTTGTTCACGGTTCCCTCCCTCCCCCCCCCAAGGGGACAGTGATTTATTTTCCCTTCCAGGAGTGGGGCCCTGAGACGTGCATAGGGCGGCTGGCCCAAACCTCCAGCTCGCAGGCGCTGGGCCTGGATCCGGCAAGTCCACCTCAGTCCCTCTCCACACTGGCCAGCCTGGCCTGGAGGGGTCTGGGGCAGGACAGCCCTGGGCAGCCTAGCCAGGGACCAAGGTCAGCACTTCTGCAGGGTCGGAGGCATGTCCTCTCCAATGGGTCACATACGCTCAGCCTCCTTTCTGGCACAGCATCCCCAGCGGGGAGTCCCTGAGACCATCCCACAGTACAGGGCTCTTGCAAACAGGCTCCCTGCTTGCCTGGCTCGAGGCTTGGCTCACCCCATGCACACTGACCAGGTCTAGAGGACAGGGGAGTGGCCTCCTGGGTAGCTGCATAGAGAGTGCTCCCCAGGGCCATCTGTGCAAAAGTTCAAAGGTGGCACTTCTCAGAAATCCCCTAAAATGACTTCTTTCAAAGTTATTTGTGGAAGGTATTTAATTCTAAACTTCTCAAGTTCCCATTGTGAGAAACAAAATGGAAACAGAGAAAACCAAATCAAATTTTTTTTCAAATTTAAAAAAATAAGCAGCTTAAGACAAACCCACCAAGATTGTGAAAGTCTGAGAAAAGGGGAACTTCTTAAACATGACCCAAAACTAGTGATGCACCATTTCCAGAAACTATGACCCCACAGGGAAATGACTTCAAAAAATGACCCAAGACCTCTACATGCTGGCCAACCCAGCTGAAGGTCCTGCTGGGTCTAGTGGGGCAAACACTCCTCCCCGTGTCCACCTGACCATAGGGCCCTTCCCCTTGGACACGGCTCCCTCCAGCTCCAGGGCTTCACCAGGCAACCACACTGGTGGACAGATAGCACACTCTAAGCTGCAGCCAAGGGGGCCCAGGGCAAAGGGGGTGGCCCCTCAGGGTCTCTCAGCAAAGAGGCAGGCCCACTGCCATCTACCACTTAGCTTCAGTTCCGGGCAGTGACCATGGCGGGACAGAGGCCTCCAGAGCCTCCGCTGGCTGAGTGGCCCAAGGACAGGCAGGTGCAGGGGTGGGGGGGCCCAGCAGTTAAAAGAGGAACCAAAGTCTCGGACACTGGCCATGTGGGGGTTCACCCAGCATGGCCTAAGTGCCCGCAATGGCCAGGTCACTGCCTGGGCCCTCAGAACAGCCGCCAGCCTGGCTGCGCCTGGACAGCCCCCACCCTCCAGCCAGTCAGCCAGTCCCTGGCGGGCGGGGGGGTACTATGGCATAAGGCCCACCTGGGCCGCCGCCTGCCACCCAACACCCGAACATGGCCATATAAGGCCAGGTTGGGCTGGGTGCGCTCACCCGGTGGCGGGGGCGGGGTGCAAGGCCTCAAAGGACTGGTGGACAGAGCAAGGGACGATTCTGAATGGTCAGCACACCCAAAGGCCAGGCTGGCCACAGGTCCTGCCTGGCTACCGAGGAAGCCAGGACTGTGTCTTCCTGCTCCTAGAACATGGCGGAAACGCATCAACCACCCACCACGGATGCCCCTTGGTAGGGCTGGGTACAGGGGTAGGGATGTCCACTTGAATGTCAGACATGTGGGGATGGATCCAGGCTGTGGTGTAGTGGGTGCCAAGAGACCCAGCGTATGGCCCTGCAGTTGGCAGTCCTCAAGTGTCTGCCCCAAGATGGCCCCTGCCAAGCCATGAAGCCCCTACGCTCTGGGTCTCAGCCCCGCCATGCAGCTTCTATCCTGCATCGCCTCCCTGGGGAGGGCAGGCCCAGCACTGGGTCAGGGGGGTGAGGGCTGTGGGTCAGGGTGAGTTCCAGGCCCTGAGAATGTCACCAACATGCCCTCTAGCTCACCCTGGCCTATTGGGATTTTTGCAGGTTCCCAAGGTCCCAACTGGGTCCGCTCCCCAAACATCCACAGGATGACCAGCTGCTCCAGCTGCAGGAAGTGTGTGTGGAAGACTAGGAGTGTGTCCTCAGGGGAGCAAGGTTAGAGCCCACCTGGTGGCTAGAGTGAGGTGGCCCCCTCAGGTGAGGTGGGGGACCCTGTGGGTGTGGAGTCCTTCCTGTTGGGGGGGTTGGGGGGCTGGGTGAGCTGGATGGCAGGGGCAGGCGCAGGGCTCCTGCCAGACCACACTGTGGCAGGGTTCAGGGCCACAGCGGGAAAGGGGCGGTGCTGGCTGAGGCTGCCGAGGCTGGCGCGCCAGAACTCACCTCGGGCAGCGGCTGCCGCCGGGAGGGTCCCCAGCAGCAGCGGTGACAGCAGCAGCAACAACGTGGGACACAGCGTCATCTCGTCCTGTCCAGACCTGGGAGCATTGGGTGCGTGATCACTCAGTCCAGGACTAAGTCCCCACTCTCCGACCCAGGGGCCCATGGGCCCAGGGCCACTGCCACCCCAGTCCCAGGCCAGGTCGGATGGCCCCCAGTGAGCAACGCTCCAGGCGGAGGAAGCCGCAGCGGGAGAGAAGCCTTGGGTATCAAAGGCAGACAAAGGGTTTACACTAATTACCGTCCTCCCCCGCGGCCCCCCCCTCTCCAAACACCGTCTGGATTCCTGGCGCTTGTTAACTCCGGCCCTGCCCGCGGGATACACAACACTGAGCCGCCCCACAGATAATCGCCTGCGCCATTAGCGGACAAATTTGCGCTGGGGGGCCCCCACGTGGGGTGCGGGGGCGGGGCGCAGGGCAGCACCGCAGGCCGGGCAGAAGCAGTGGCGCGTGACCCATGCCTGGTGGCTCCGCAGAAGGGTAAGGAGGCCAGGGAATGGACCCTCCCGCTCGTGCCCTGGACCCCCGAACTTCACCAGTTTGCCCACCCGGGGTCGTGGACGCGCGCGGCGGGGCTCACCTCAGCGGGGGCTCAATGGGGAGGCAGGCGCACGGACGGAGGAACTCAGAATTGGGCCCACGGGGTGCGCTCCGCGGTCATCGCCGCCTCAGGCGCCGCATCCTGCCGCCCCGCGCCCCGGGGCCCGGCCTCGGGCGGGGCGGCGCTACCTGGGCACGGGCGGCTTGGGCCGGGGCCGGGTCTGGCGAGGGCGAGCGTGGTCTCGGGCCGGGCAGGTGCCTGGGGAGTGTCCGCGGGCCGGGGGCCAGGGCCGAGGTCCCGAGGCGGCGGGGCAAGGGGCCCAGGGCGCCGCGCCGCGAGGCGTCCTTCCCTGCGGGGCTTTGTGGACTCTCCCAGAACGAGCGCGGAGCCTGCCGCGCGCCCCGCCCCGCCCAACTTCCAGCCAATCCGCGCGCACCGGCCCGCCCCGCGCCCCGCCCCGCGCCAAAACTTCTCCCCAATCCGCGCGCGCGCCGCCCTGTCTGCCAGGCTCCCTGGCCTTAACCCTAGCGGTGCGGGCAGCCCGGCGGGCGGGGCGGCTTCCCGGGGCGTGGCTCTCCCCGCCCGGCCCCTACCGGGTCCTCGAGCCCCTAAGGCTCGAAGGCAACTCGAGACTGCACTGGGACCGCCACGACCACTCCACACCCTCGCCCATATCTGAGTAACTGATCCCATGGCAGCCCCCTGGACTCCCAGAGCAGGCTGTGGCCGGGCCATTGTCGCCTGGCCTCTGCCCAGGACTGTGTCCCTCGTGGCCTGTGGCGGGGGAAGATGTGGTGAACTGGACGGCCGCGGGGCGATTCCCAGCGTGGAGGCCCCGGAGAGAGGTCGGGAACACCTTAGGGAGAGGGGGCGGCCTCGGCGGTGGGGGGAGGAACCCTGTCCCAAGCGCCCTGGCCTCCCTGTCCCTCTCTCCTCCCCAACGAGGGCTGGTAAGTCACAACCCACCTAGAAGCTTCCCAGCGTCTCGTTAGTGATGGTAGTCATTACTAGTAACAAGAGACAACAACGCCCCCTTTAATCTTGCTAACCAGGCAGGTGTCCCCCGGAGCAGGTGTACAGCTTCCCCGCTGCTTCCCAGCCCGCATTCAGCAAGTACAGGGCTCAGACTGGCTAGCTGCGGAGTCCAGCTCTACCTGGTCTTCCTCACGCCTCCTGCGCCCCTCTAGGCCCGGCAGCTCCGGCCCCGCGGGCCGTCCCAGCACCTCAGCAGGACCTGCCCCGCCCTCATTCTCTCTGGCCCGAATGCCTGGGCCGGCCTCCCCGCGGCTACCCCTCACCCTGCCCCGTTTCCAATAGTGCCCACAAGACAAAACCCATGGCGAACACACGTCCTACGTCTTGATCCCTCTGCTCTGGCCCAATCACCTGCCCCCACTCCATCCCCTGCTCTTCCCTCAGGAACCGGCCAGGGACGATCTGTCTCTTCCACCAAGTCTTCCAGGGCAGATTGAAATTGGAGAGGCCTTGCGAGCCAGTGTCAGAGCAGATGAGAGCTCTTGAGGGTGCCAGTTGTCAAGGTTTAGGGCCCACCAAGGCCCAACTGGTCACCCATTTCAAGCTTGTGGGGCCAGTGAGAAGGCGGCTTCCAGCCCAGCATCCTCAATCCCAAATCTTGTCACTGGGCCAGGGTGGGCATCTTGAGGTGGGTCCTGCCTCCACGACCCAACGTGTCCACTCTGCACCCTGATCAAGGTCCGGGCACTGGATAAGTGGCTTGCCCCAGCCTGGGAAATGTCAGGGGACTAGGGCTCAGCAGCAGCCAGGAGAGCCAGCCTCAGAACACCTGAGGACTGTCTAGCTGGCACTGGGGGTCACAGACAGATGCTCCAGGGCAAAAGGGACAGGTGGCCAGTGAGGTCCTGGGCTAATGGGCAGGCAGTCCTAAACTTAACGGACAGGTTTTCAAGGAGACGCTGCTGAAGCATGAAGAGCTCAGGTGTACAGGCTCCCCTGGACAGGTGTGTAAAGTGGGCAGTGGGGAGGGGCCCAGACTGGGTGCAGTTGCCAGCAGAAGGGACCGGAGACCTAGACTGTAGGACCAAGGGGGAGGCAAGCCCGTCCGCAGCCTCCCACCCAGCTGCCGGCTCCTGCCGTCCATGCACTGCCCTCTCCCTCAGGGATACGCTGCCCCCTGGCGGAGGCTCGTGGCGTGGCAGCCCCGGGGCCCAGCTTAGGTCCCTTTCTCTGGAAACCTGGCACCATCTCCTTGCCCTGTCCTTGGGGTCGGGATAGGCACCCGCTCCGGGGCTCCCACTGTGCTTTATCAAAGTCCTGCCTCTTTAAAACTGAAACCTCTTAGGGCTCCCGGTCGGTAACCCCAGGATTGCCTAGCGCAGTAAACTGTAGTAAGCAGCAGTAAGCTGTTCTGAGCCCTGGCTCCCTGTCAGGATCTGTGTGGAGCTGGAGGCATGGGCTGAACCCTCTATAGCAGGTGTAGAGATAGTTGATAAGAGTTTCAGAGGATCCCAGCTACTCTGGAGGCTGAGGCAAGAGAATCGCTTAAGCCCAAGAGTTTGAGGTTGGCTGTGAGCCATGTGTGAAATGGCACTCTACTGAGGGCAAGGACAACATAGTGAGACTCTGTCTCCAAAAAAAAAAGTGTCAGAGGATAGAAAGAGCCTGGCAGAGAACTGAGATAAAGAAGCAAGGACCAGTTTTGCACATTCGCCTTATATAACCCAAGACTATAGGCAAATATACAAGTGTATGTGAAAATAGTACTTAAGGGACCAGAGGTCATGCAACAAGGGACACTGAGGGTGGTGAGGACTGTGTAGAGTATATTGTGGGGAGTACCCAGGCAGAGCCCAGTGGTCTCCCTCCATTGAGAAGATGGAGGTGGGAGGGCAAGTGGCAGAGTTTGCAAATACCCTGGGTGGTTAGGAGAGAGCTGCACAGAGAGAGAGAGAACCCCAGACACCCACAGAGGGTGGGTTCAGCTGAGTACAGATCAGTGCAAGGGTGTGGAAAAGAACACCGAGGCGAGGGAAAGAACCACCTGGAAGGATTAGAGCCTACTCAGGGCTGGGAACAATGCTTGTGTCCAACAGCCAGAGTGGAGAACCTTGATTCAAGGAGCACTGATTAGATAGAAAGAAGGGCCTTGCTTGCCTCAGTAGTAGGGAAGAATCAACACAAGACTACATATGGTTCTGGTCCCACCTAATACAGCTTTAAAACAGACCCAAAGGACCACACAATTTCCAAGTAACTTAATCACACCCCAAAACAAATGTGAGAATATTTATAGGTATACAAAAATAGCCAGCATTCAGCAAGGTAGAATACACAATGTTGGATATCCAATAAAAAAAAAAAAAAAAGTCAGGCATAA
Source organism: Arctocebus calabarensis (assembly GCA_963573935.1). NCBI lineage: Eukaryota > Metazoa > Chordata > Mammalia > Primates > Lorisidae > Arctocebus > Arctocebus calabarensis. The sequence goes on along the minus strand of CAUYON010069530.1, from coordinate 705 downwards.
AAAGAAGCAAGAAATTATAAGTCATACTGAGAGGAAAAAATCAATCAAAACTAACCCAAAAATGGGTGGCGCCCGTGGCTCAGTGAGTAGGGCGCCAGCCCCATATACCAAGGGGGAGGGTTCAAACCCGGCCTCAGCTGAACTGCAAAACAGAAAAATAGCCGGGCGTTGTGGCCAGCGCCTGTAGTCCCAGCTACTCGGGAGGCTGAGGCAAGACAATCACCTAAGCCCAGGAGTTGGAGGTTGCTATGAGCTGTGTGACGCCATGGCACTGTACTGAGGGCAAGAAAGTGAGACTGTCTCTACAAAAAGAAAAAAAAATTAACCCAAAAATGACAACAATGATAGAATTAGTAGATAAGAACATCACACATACTTACCTTGACTATATTTTATACATTCAAAATGCTGGAGGAAAGACTGAATATGTTAAGTAGAGATATGGAAAAAAATTCAACCTTAAATTGAAAATTTAGAGGTGACAATTACAGTGTTTGAGAGAAAGAATTCTTTTTTTTTTGAGACAGAGCCTCAAGCTGTCACCCTGGATAGAGTGCTGTGGCTTCACAGCTCACAGCAACCTCCAACTCCTGGGCTCAAGCGAGTCTCCTGCCTCTGCCTCCCAAGTAGCTGGGACTACAGGAACCTGCCACAACGCCCTACCATTTTTTGGTTGCAGCCACCATTGTGGTTTGGTGGGCCGGG
>CAUYON010069529.1:0-24494 GCA_963573935.1 Arctocebus calabarensis | reverse complement strand
TTCTGCCAGCCTGAGAAGCCGCCCACCTCCCCTGACTGCCCAGAAGACTGGGAGTGCCTCCTCAAAACATCCCCAGAGTGCAGCTCTCCTGCTACTGTTCCAGGAGCTGGTTGCTGGAGCCGGCTGCCATTTCATGCCTCAGGAGACCTTCCCACCAGCCAGATCTCCCCTCTCACCAGTATGAGCTGACAACCAACACGATTTAACAACAGTCTGCCCCCATCTAAACCCCTCAAGAAAGTCTCAAAGAATCTGGACTTTGTGGGGAACAGGCCTCCAGACCTTGGGGTGAGAGTGGAGGGGAACACCAGGAACACCAACTTGCAGGTAGAGAGTATATACAGTTTTATGCCTGGCTGGAGAGTGCCACAGCACCCTAGTAGGGGAAGGAGGTCTGGTTTTTAGAGGGTTTCTCCCGTGGGGTAGAGTGGGAGGACATCCGAACTCTGCTCACTTGTTTGTATGGAGGTATGGAGTATACTGCGAACCTCTCTCATGGTGGAGGGGACTCCCATCCACTTGGTGATGTGCTCTGTACCTTTTTGTTTGTGTCCTCGGGGTCTCAGGTCACCCCAGCAGGGTTGATATGTGCTCTTCGACCTTTCCTTTTGGCTCAGATCCAAACCATTGACTTTCTTGCTGAGTTTCTGTCCTTTAACTCTCCTTCTGGATGGGAACCTCTGCGGAAAGCTGGCTACAAATCGCCATCTTCAAAATATAGATATTTTCTGATTTGGATACCTTTTATATCTTTCTCTTGTGTAATTGCTCTAAGACTTCTAAATCTATATCAAATAGAAGCAGTGAAAGGGAGCATCTTTGCCTTGTTTCTGACCTTAGAGGAAAGGTCCAGCTTTTCACCATTGAGTATAATATTACCCATGAGCTATTGATGTATGTGCGGTCTTTATACTGGGTTCTGTTAGCAAAACAAAAGCCAGTCCCATGGTCTGACCCCCCAAAAGTGGAATATTTGGTACATAATGCAACTCTTTCTTTCCCAAGGAGGAAGCTCAAATCAGAAGGTACTACCTACTTGCTCTGCAGTGAGCCATTGGGAGGTAGGAAGTTATAGTGACTGTGTGTTAGTTCAAACATCTTCTTTGTTCCCACTGTCCTCAGACATTTAGAAAATGCCAAATCTCATCAGTGCTCTGAGACAGGCACAATAGAAGCCAATACCTTGGGCAGCTTCTGAAACATTTAAAACTTAGGATTCATGGTTCAATTCTTTTTCTCCCCAGGCAGAAGCTGAGAGCTAGAAGTTTCCTTCTATCTATCAGTACTATGCCAGGGATAGTTGTTATGGTGAAATGGTCTCAAATTTTTCTACTGGCTTCAATGTAGCTAACTTAGTTTTCATCCAAAGGAACAGTTGAGGACTCTGTAGCCAATATGCAGATTTTTCACAAAGAGAATTTGTTCATTTTTGCTGTTGGATTGGTGTATTCCTTGAGGAAGGAAGGTCCAAGGTTTCATATTCTGCCATCTTACTGATGTTTCCCTTTCTATCATGTTTTCTTCATTTTTTTAATGAAGCTAAAATTTTTGCTGAGTTTAAATAAGAAATTGAAAGAGAAAAAATATGATAATGATGTTTCTTAGAGTAGTTTTGTTACTTAAAAAATTCACAACAGAAAATATTATATCTACTAGAAAATATTATATCTACTAAAACAAACATTTGCATGTCTTATTAGAAAAAATTTAGTATGTTTTCTTACACTACTAAGAATTCTTTCATGTTATCAAGCAAAAAAGACAAATATGCCTTTAGCAAGATCAAAAAGATATCTGAGGACAGAATTTAAACTGATCTGAATTCAAAAGCTTCACTTAAACTTCAAGAAAGTATTATTTTTTATGATCAACTGAATGGAAACAACTTCTTATTCATCACAAATCTGGAAGTCTAACAACTTCTTTAACTCTAAAATACATTTCTTAAGTGACAAGGGGTGGAGAGGGGCAGTGTTTCATGTTACTATTTAGAGTGTCCCTGGGAAGAAACTTAAAACTGCATAGCTTGGAGTTTTTATCTTCTTCCAGAGAATGCCTTTGCATGGAAGCAATAAAATAACCTCCATCGTAATCATTAGAAATAAAATATAACCACAGCATTGGAACTGGAATCCTATTTATTTCTTCCTTCTTGTTTTCTCAAATCATGCCTCAGGAAAGGACGTGGGGCATCTCACAATCAAAATGGAATCAAGGCTCTTCTTTAAGAACAAAAGTTTTTGCAAAGACTATTATCTTCTTGATCAGTAAGTCATTTTATTCCTAGAATTTCAAGAAAAAAATTCAACTTAAAAACTCTGCTCCACACAAGAAGCATTAGGAATTTTATGCCAGAAAATTAAAAGTACTTTGGGCCCCATGATGTAGAAACTCTCTTTCTGAAATTGTATTCTAATTTATGCCCTGAAAGACTCAGTTTAAAAAGAATAATTTAAAATGGTTCTGAAAGGATTTCTGTCTTCTTAGTTTTCCTACTGCATAATGCACCTCAGAGTAGTCACAGAAAATTTTGAGCCAGCACTGTGCAGTCTACTGTGTTGCCCTAGTTTCCTTGCCCATCACCTGTGAGAGCCCTGAGGCTTCAGCTTGTTCATTAATTTGTTTGTATAGTCCCTCTGCAAATTCTAAGTAACGAAAGTAGACGTAAGCATTATTTCTGGAGATTCTGATCACCGTATGGAGTGTAGAGTTAGCAGTTAACATAAGACGCAGGGGCCTTACCCTTTATCTTTGAGTAGAAGAGAAAGATGTTAAACTGCAATTAATATTATTGATTATTCAGGTACCATTGTGGTAAATGCTATAAAAGACAGCATAGGGGACTATGCAATGTTTAATGAGAGGATCTGAACTAACTTGGAGTCTAATGTGTCAGGGAGTCCATAGGGCAGGAGTGTGTCAAGCAGAAGTGTAGAGAATGTGATGCAGTCCAGGAAACGATAAATCATGTAACTACACCAGGTTGGTCAACTGAGTTCAAGCTTTCACTAGTGGTTTCATTAGATTGGGTAAAAAGAGGTGGAGCAGTTTTAAAATTTCACACTCCACACAATGTTAGCACCTTCAGTGATAGATTGTGACAGAGTGGCCTCAAGAACAGATCCACTGGTGTTCTTTCTTTTTTTTAATTTTAATTTTAATTTTTATTAGATCATAATTGTGTCCACTGGTGCAATCATGGGGCACAATGTGTTGACTTCATGTACAAGCTGAAATATTTTCATTGAACTATTTAACATAGCCTTCATGGCCTTTTAATCACTGTATGAAGACACTTATATTCTACGTTTATTAATTTTCACTTGTACCCTTCTAAGATGCACCGTAAGTGTGATCCCACCAATCACCTTCCCTCCACCCATCCTCCCCCCTCCCCTCCCCTCCCTTGTCCTTTTCCCCATTTCTTGAGCTATAACTGGGTTTTAGCCTTCATATGAAAGCAGACCAAAAATCATATCACAATAAAGATATTGCATCCACTGGCATTCTTGAAGCTCCCTATGGTAGTACATGCAAGGAGTGTGTTCATTTGGACAAGTGTACTCTCCTCTTCCTGAAATAGGAGAGGACAGCGATAAATGGTCAGTCCTGAATGACACAAAAGGAGGAGAGTAGACTGATGATATCAGCATCTTCCTCCAAATTGTCTCCCATGACCTCTGCTTATAAGTTAAAAACTGCCAGTTAATTACTGACGTATGAAGGTGACCAAGCTCTACTTGTTTAATGATAAATTTTGAGGAAATTTTTATTCTAAAGAAGGTATTTTTACATGTCAGGACTCAGTTTCTCTTGGTTCCTTTACTGCACTACACAATCCATGCTCTACAATATTTTTAGAAACAGTGCTGTAAATATTGCAGAGCATGGATTGTATAGGCTAGAAGTGAATTATACTGTGAAGTGTTCATGTTCTTACAATTCTTTCCCATTTACTATTGTTATGGACTGTTATGTTTGTATTCCCTCAAAATTCATATATTGAAACTCTAATCCCCAGTGGGATGGTATTAAAAAGTAGAGTATTTAGAATATAATTAGGTCATGAGAGTGGAACCCTCATAATGGCATTAGGGCCCTTATAGAAAAGAAATTATGGAGCTTTTGCCTTCTCTCTTTGTAACAACTTAAGCCACTGCAGACTGGGAAGTAGGCTCTCAACAGAAAACTGATCTGCTAGTACCTTGGTAGTGGACTTCTCAGCCCCCAGGACTATGAGTAATAAATGTTTTGTTCTTTAAACCAGCATTCTACAGTAATTTATTTTAACAGCTCAGATTGACAAAGACATTTATTATGTAGTTTTCTTATACTTTATCAATGTTTATATTTTTCAAAGAATCTGACAATCCATCATGACAATTTTTGAAGACAAAGTTGAGGTGGCAATTGAGATTTCTAGACCTAGATCTGTGGATGATTTGATAATGTTAAGTTAAAATCACAAATTTATAAGTCATTTCAGTATACTAGTGCAAGAAATGATACAAAATAATTTCATCTGATACAAAAACTAGCTATCACTGGGTTTTGCATAGGTTGGTTGTCCTACTTGTATTCTATAGAATAAATGCATCAATTGCAGGAAAATTAGAAAAATAGTTGAGTAGCCATTTGATAAGTAAAGATGATTTTTGAGTTGGCTTTTAGAATCTCATAATAAAAGCAAGACTTTTATTTATAGAAAGTTACATTTAGTGTAACTCAGGAAACAAGTGGTTTAATAATTGAATATGCTGCTAAGAGAAATGAAAAATATGATGAACTTGGTGGAAACCTAACAATCCCAGCATAGAAATACATAGGAAGGGAATGATGGGAATTTGAAAACGTTTCTTATTACATGGTTTGATAAATATTATACTGATGATATGTCACATGACTCTAAAAAGCTTTGAGGTAATAAACTACAGAACAACATCTTGCCAATGCAGGTTGATGACTTAACAGATTTCATCAGCAAATGTCATGTTGTAGCATTTGTAGCAATAATTTAATTTCTAAATTATTGTGACATCCAAGAAGACTTTTTTCTCTACATCTAGCTTGCCCAAACAAGCAAGGACCAAAATCTATTTAATGTTATGCCATATCTGAAAACAAGTATTAGAGACTGTGTTGGGATGCGTGCTAATGGCACCATGCATCTATTATGAAAAAATGAAAATTCCACTATTGTCATACTTAGTCATACTCACTGCTTTCTTTCCTGAGGGACTTGCCAAAACTCTTGAATCTAATATTTAATAATTCCTATCTGATGACTTAAAAGTGTTTAATTATTAAGCAAAGATCAGTTTACTCCATAATTTTTAGAACCTGGACAAAGGCAACATAAGTCTGTCCTCTACAGAAATCCATATACTTAGTAGAAGAGGAATTTTCTGTAGGGTGTTTGAGCTGAAGGATAAATTGCAGGAATATTTTCAGAAAGAACACAGAAGACTAGATTTTACTAAGTACTGCAGCAACTAACCTGTTTAGCAAACATTTTTCAACATGTGAACCAGTCGGACAAGTCTCTGCAGGGCCCTGAAGAAAAGGTTTTGATGTCAAGTGACAAGATGTTTGGCTTTAAAAGAAACAGTCATTACAGACAATCATGTTGCAACAGGAAACCTTGAAATGTTTCTCATGCTGCTTGGATTTGAAAATGAGAAAGGTTATCAGCAAGACTCGAGTCTTACCGAAGTCTTCCAGAAAGACCTGCAGAACAACACAGCCACTTTTTTCCTCTCATTCAAAACAAGTACTTGGCCAGGTGAGATGGCCTTTCCTGACTCTTGCCCAGTCGAAGAATGACACTTTTTGGCATTTATGAAGTGAAAAATGAGCGCATGTTTTGCCGCAAGGAGGTAAATTCCATTATTTATTTTGAGTTTATGCACGTATAGGTCTATAAGACAAATTAAGAAAGCAATATATGTGTATGAAAGTTCTATTGACTGTCTATATTTGGGCCTGATACCTGGCTCAGTAGAGAATGTTTCTCAAAGGCTTATATAAAATCATTCTTAAGCTATATTTTTATTCATAGCACTTTTCTTGTGGTTTTGGTAGCTTTACTATTTAACATTGTTAATAAATTTTCATTTTGAAATAACATTAATCGAAATCAGTTCGTGATATCTATTTAAAGGAAATAAACAGAACCTATCATTAGAAAAATTAAACCTCATTTTGGCTCAACCCAGTTATTTAAAAGAAACATACTATGTTTGTATTATAATTTTTTTGATTCTATAAAAAAGGAAAGAATAATAATTTCAAAAACAGCAAGATAAATGTAGCTGTTTTTAAGAAAATTTTTCATAAAATGTCATTTTTATTTTTTAGTAAAGAAAAGCATACAACTACCTTGTACATGGCACATAATAAAATTCATTAGCATTTTATTAGGGGAAATTTGTATTAAAGTGCTTATGCCTACTAGGCTATATTTTACTAATCAAACATAAAAATTTTAAATAAAGAAAAAGCTAGTATTTCCTTCATGTTGCAGTAATATACATTGACTATCATTAGATGGGACGTCATTTATTGAAACAATGATGATAATAGTCTAATACACCAGTCAAAATAAACAATAGGCTAAAACAATATGAGAATAGGCTAATATACCAGTCAAAATAAACAGAGCTACAAAAACAAAAAATGAAACATCATTTACTCAAAAAAGCATTGAAAATTCTTAATAGAGTATATTATCTACAAGTTATTGTTCCCATTATACAAGTTAGATATACATACCATGAGCTTTAGATATAATAATTTTTATGTGGGATTCTCTGAAATCTGAAAAGTTATTGCAAGTGCTCCCCAGCATGAAAAGGTTGAAAAAGGCTGAGCTATAGCAGAGGAAGTAAAAGGCTGATATATATAGGAGGCTGGGGTTGTAGGTTCTAGATCTGGAGTGGAGCTAAGGAGAAGTACATTTATTAGAAATTCAGTAAAGCCAAGAGAACTTGGTGATGTATTGGAATAGAAGAGGTATAAAGGTTAAGAGGTGTGAAAGATGAGCTCTAGGTTTTATGGTTTACATAATTTACCTTGGATAATGGTAGAGGTTCTAGTATATGTTAGAAGACCAAGTGTGGAGGCTAAGAGAAATTATTCAGTTTAGGCATATTCATCTAGAGACACCTATAAGATGTCAGAGGGAAAATGTAGTGAAGATGGTTGGATATATGTGTCTAGAGGAAAAGTTTGAGCTGGAGAAATCATTTTGGGATATTTCCTGATAGAGATAGAAGTCACAGCCCTAATGAATGACCTGGAATGAAATTTTTGAATGAGAAATAGGAGGCCTAGGAATGATCACTGAGGATTTTGAATGAGGGAAGGAGAGAAGGAATAACGAGAAAGGTGTCAGGATAAATAAGACAACCATGGTGCCCTAAGAACCAAGAACAAAAGGGGTTTCAAAAAAGAGAGAGACTAGTAATGCTGAAAACTGAGAGAACAAGATTAGTCAGACCTGAACATCATGACAATTGGACTTCTCTAACAAAGAGGGAATGGCATAAGTAAGAGTAGGTTTGTTGAGATTGTAGGTGCCCAAAACAAACAAGCAAGGAGAGAAGTAAGTAGGATATGAGCAAATTAGATGCAACAAGATAAGAAAAGCGTTAGAACTTTGGTTGTGAAGAAGAGTAGAGAGATGGAATGCTGGCTGTGGCAAGAGTAAAGAGGAGGCCCATATACCCTATGTCTAACTACTTTAAAGTTATAAATTAAACTGATACAATATTGAAAATCTTCCTATTTTCAAGATCTGTCTTCTTAGCAATCTGAGAGTCCAGGTTCAAAAGCAAATTTCTTGGACTCCTTAAAATTTTGCACTAGAATTTGCACCATTGGAAGTACTGGTCCAAGGTTCTGGTTTCTGGTAAGTAATTGGTTGCTCTTCCTCTTCTGGTCCCATAAGCAGCCTCACACTCCTGCATGAGAATATCTAATCCTGGACATCCGGGCTTTCTCCAAGGCCCTTGAAAATGAATTACCTCCATTGGGCCACACCTCAGACCAGGTAAAATATTGCCTAAACTTGGGAAGGGATCTCCAAGAAGAAGCTTGTGCAGGTGTTGAAGGCGGACTTGGGGTTCTTGAACAATGACCTAGAAGAAGGAAACATGAGCTCTGAGCGGACACATCTGCTTGGCCCTGTGGACCCCTGACTCTGAAGAGCTGCCCAGGGAAGTCAGAGCCAGGCACCCTGAAGCACAGCTCCCGGGGTAGAGCTCTTTCTTCCTTCATTCTGAAGGTGGTGCTGGTAGCTGGAAGGAAGCATATTTTTAAAAGATGGGTCACATGTTTTTTCTCTTTTGGAAATAAACTGTCCTTCTTGGCACGGAAGTAGAATGGCCTACTTCTCTCTAGTGTTTCCTGTTCGCCCTTATGGAGAGGAGGAAACGACAGGCTGTATGAAGGTTTCAAATGAAATGGCTGGCTATCAGTTTTTGAAAGACATCGATTAGTGAGTTATTTATTCAAGTTCACTGAATAAGCAATTTGCAAATCACTTTTCATTGAGCTTGATATAGCAGTCTGAAGTAAATAAACATGGACTCCCTACCAGACTTTTGGTGCAATGACAGTTTTACTGAAGAGAAGAAGCTGAATTTACGTTATAAATTTAACACCTTTTTGCTATATTTTTATTCTACTTTGTTGTCATTGTTACTGAGATTAATATAAAGGCTAGAGCTACATTAGTAAAATAAAATATAAAAAGAAAACAAAAATTAAAAGAATACTGCAGCAGTTATTTGCTGCAACAATATATTTCAAGCAAGATAATTTAGCCTTAATTACCCATGTAACTAGCTTATTTTTCTTCATTTTAGTTGCATTAAAACTTTCCAAACATAGAGATATTTTCCTAGTCTAGTAATTTTTAAAATTTGACAATAATTTTTTTTCATTTTTTTATTGTCATATACACATAGATCATGAATACATTTATGTATAATGTGGGGTACAATGTGTTGATTTTTTAAATACAATCTGATGTGCTTAAATGAAACCAATCAACATAGCTTTTGCCTCATTTACTTAATTATGTGTTAAGACATTTATGTTCTATATTTGACAGATTTGACATATACCCTTGCCATATGCTCCATAGGTGTGGTCCCGATAATGATATAATTTCTTATACTGTGCCTTTAAATGTGAATTGGGAGATTTTTGCAAAAAATATTATCAACACGACTTAAAATTTTCTACATATTAATATAATTAACTGACTACACACAACATTTGATGTAATGTTGTATTCCATAAAAATTATGGAAATATCTCAACATATTAAAAAAGACAGTATTCATATTCTATTACCCAGTTTCTGCTTAAAGATCCAGAGGGTCATAGATCTTCTAGAAAAACTGTATATTGAAGTCCTATTGTATTATTAAGGATATCTTTAGCGACCAAGAGAACTTGTATTTATAAAATAATCAACTATTTTGAAAAATTAATGAGCTAGATGAATCAAAGATACGAAACAAAATCATAGTTGGTTATTTAACAATAACAAATTGACCTAAAGGTTAATCAGTGAAAATTATTCCCAGAAACATTCTGTTACATGGACTTATACACTAGATTATTTTGTATATAAATGCCTTACAAATTATTCCCACATGTTTCTATTTCTCCCATGTTTGAATTAATGTGTGATAAGAGGTCCCAAAGTACCATTTAGAATTCTTTTAAGTTATTTGAAAACTCAGTTATTTGATCACATTAGTAGTTGCTTTGCATAGCTGGGATAAACCTAGCTTTTGTAAAATATTGACAATAAGGTAACAGGCAGAGGCATATTTGTATAAGCGAAGAAATCAAAAATCTGCAGTGAACGGTCAGGTTTTACTGATGTTTCCACAAGTTCATGGGTACAAATGTGTCTGTTCTTTGGCCATTAAATTAAACAATAGAAAGTATATAAGGAGAGAGATGGCAAGAGAATGTTAAATTGTGGTGATCCCCTAGTGTCTTGATGCTGAATAATGAGGAAAATATGTTTGTATCCTGAACCATGCACAGAAAGTGACTCTTGCCCACAACAGACAGGTACGATGGCCCTGGCCTCCCTCCTCACCACAAAGCACTGATGGTGCATTCAGAATGCAAAGCAGGTGGCAGGAAATCACTGATGATTGAGAACATGTTCATGGGGTTGTGGGGGAGCACCAGGCCGCCATTCACACTAAGGATGCACACTAAGAAAGCAACTTAAAGACAAGAAATGTCTTCTGTAAACATCCACCTGTGCCTGTGGTCTTGTATGTGACTATATAAGAAAAGTTGGTGCAGGAAGGGAAGAAGCACCAGCCTAAGAACTTGTAAACACAAGTACATACATCAAGGGATAGGGGGAAAAATGGCACTCACTAAAGGAGATTTTCTTAACCAGAATTTTTGTGAGCAGAATTCACATATCTACCCCTAAGGGAAGCGAAAGGGGAAAGTAGGTATTGATAGTCAACTCAAAACATAGATATTACAATCATTGTATAAAAATACACAGATTAGGCTGCAGAAGTTATTGTGGGGTATTGATTTGATTGCTATCAAACTTTTTTTGTTGTTTTTGCCAAGTACTGAGCAAAAGACACTATAAAAGCTAGAAAACCAAGATGCAGTATAGCAGGCTATTGATTTAAGCTCCTAGTGAAAGAATGGGCAGTACATACTCCATCTGAATGAAAAACATTACATAAACACCAACTTTAACAAAATCAAAAGTAGAAAAGACAATTATAAGAGTCTTGTGATGGTATTTAACACTTTCTGGATTAAGTCATTTTATAAATAGTGCAGTCAGTATGAATTTCAGCACACATGCTTTGATGAACTACAAATAATAACTTTATAATTCATTAACAACTTAAATCAATTTCAAGCCTCTCAAAAGAGAAGAAATATGCTTAGTGAATTGGGGCTTTCTGATCATTCGTCTTAAGGTTGTATCAGCGTTCCAGACTGCTTTCATGTGGTCAAGCAACAGGGAATGAGAAAGGGACATGGATTCTTGGGTCCATTAGTTACCTGACTATATGGTAAAGGTTAACCTTAAAATAATTATCAGGTCAGTGAACCTGGAGATGTGGGTATCTCAGATGGCTCTCACTTACCTGTAGAAAGCTCAGTCATTTCTTTGAGGTTTTCCACCATCTCTGGGTTTTTCCCAAGAGATTGACAAAAGGATACACTTTCTAAGGCCCAGTAACACATCTCTATCACATCTCTTGTTCTCCATCTCTCCCTTACCCAACTAAAGGGAATTGTTTCCCAAACTGGAAATTGAGCAGAGCAGACCCTACAGTCATCTGTTTATTTATTCTAAGTATTTAGTATGATCTTTTTGGTTTTTAAATTTAATTTTTATTAAATCATAACTATACATTTATGGGTACAATGTGATGATTTGATATACAATTGGAAATGCTTAAATCAAAGTGGTTAACATAACCATCACCTCACTTACCTATTTTTTTTGTGGTAAGACATTTATAAACTATACTCTTAGTTGTTTTGAAATGTCCCCTCGCATTGGACACATTAGGTGAGATCTCACCAAATACCCTCCCTCCACTCCAATACATTACTTAGAAATAAACTCAAATCAGGAGGCATCACTTTACCAGACTTCCAGTAATATTACAAATCTATAGTGATCAAAACAGCATGGTCCTGGCACAAAAACAGAGATATAGATACACGGAACAGAATAGAGAATCTAGAGATGAACTCAGCCACATATTGTCATTGGTCTTTGATAAGCCTAACAAAAACATCCAGTGGGGAAAAGATTCCTTATTTAACAAGTGGTGCTGGGAGAATTGGCTGGCAACCTGTAGAAGACTAAAACTGGACACTCACCTTTCACCACTAACAAAAATTAATTCTTATTGGATAAAAGATTTAAAATTAAGACATGAAACTTTAATAATACTGGAAGAGGGGGCAGGGAAATACTTGAAGATATTGGCCTTGGAAATTATTTTATAAGGAGGACTCCCCCCTGGAAATTTAAGCAACAACAAAAATATGTTACTAGTATCTGATCAAACTAAAAAGCTTCTGCACAGCTAAGGGCACTGCAAGTAAAGTAGACAGACAACCTTTAGAATGGGAGAGGATTTTTGCAGGTTATGATTCTGAAAAGGTCTGATAACTAGAATCTACAGAGAACTCAAATTAATCAATAAGAAAAGAGCAAACAACCCCATTTCTTTGTGGGCAAGAGACTTGAACAGAAACTTCTCTATTCTAATTTTTGAAAAGGAAGGGTGAGCCTTCAGCCTCGAGGCCACATTTAGCCCTGCAGAATCCCAAGTGCGGTTCCTTGACTGAATCTAAAATTCACAAAATAAATCCATCTATCAAAAGGATTTGTTCTGTAAAATTTGAACTCATTTGACCCTATAATTCCTTTACTGGGTATATACCCAGATGACCAAAAATTACAGAACCACAAAGATATCTGTACCAGATTGTTTATAGCAGCCCAATTCATAATTGCTAAGTCATGGAAGAAGCCCAAGAGCCCATCGATACACGAATGGATTAATAAACTGTGGTACATGTATACCATGGACTATTATGCAGCCTTAAACAAAGAGGGTGACTCTTTGAAAGAGGAAAACTCTTTCATTTTTACATAGATGGAGCTGGAACATGTTCTCCTTAGCAAAGTATCTCTAGAATGGAAGAAAAAGTATCCAATGTATACACCCCTAATATGAGGCAAATTCTTTATCGTTCAAGTGAAGACAACAACCCATTTATTGCACAGGAAGAAGGGGAAAGGGTAGAGGGAGGGAAGGGGAGAGAGAGGGTGGGGGGAGATGGGACAAAGGGTGAGATCACATGTATGGTACATATTCGAAGGGTCAGGAGAAAACTTCTAATCAAGGATCAAAAATGTTTTCATATAGTAAACAAGAAAATATCATAAACGGTATGTCAATCAGGTTGATAAAATATCTCAGATTGCATGTGAAGCCCCCACACTGTACCCATGGTTGAATTAATGTACACAGCTATGATTCAATAAAAAAAACAAACAAAAAAAACATTTACCATAAGGACATTTGTACTACAATGTTTATAGCAATTCAATTTACAACCATAAAGATGTGGGAAAAAATTCGAGTGCCCATCAACCCAGGAATGAATTAATAATCTGTGGTACATGTATACTACACAATACTATTCAACTGTATAAAAGACAGAGACTTCACATCTTTTATATTTCCTGGATGGAGTTTAAGAACATTCCCTTAGTAAAGTATCTGAAGAATGGAAAAATAAGCATCCCATGAATTCAATACTTATTTGAATATAGTAGATGAAGAACTATAGGCCCAAAGGAGAGAAAAACACAATTAAATTCAAGAAGGTGGGAGGGGGAGAGGAATGGGCTTAGCAATCTCCCACTTGTACAATGGAGGGGAGTACAGCATACCTCCCAGGGGAAGGACTCAACTACAACTCTGAACGTTTGCCAACGAACCGGAACAATGTAACCTAATCACATGTCCCCTTGTATTAGTCTAAAATAAAGAAAAGTAGGGAAAAAGGCAGAAGATGATGCAATATTGCACGTGTGATGCTCCATTAACAGATGCAGGAACACTCTGACTTTACAGAGGTCAATCTAACAATGTGGCAAAATAGCACTTGTGTCCCAGAAGTACACACAAATAAAAAAAGTCAAGAAAGAAACATATGAGAAGAATTTTATCAAATTTAACATCATATCTGAATGAATATTTCCTTACTTAATGCCCTATTGTTTGAGGACCTGAGACCAAGGTCTCTAAATTTTCCTACCCGCTGGTCACAGTAAAATCCACTTATTCTAGGAGGTCTATATTCTGACTGTTCTTCACAGGTTATTCTGTGCAGAAGACACATAACATGAATATCCATGCTTACTTCATATGCCCTATCTTATATGACACATACTGGTTTATTCAATTAATTAGGACATGTGGTTTCATTTCTCTGAGGAAAATGAGATATAATTCTCCTCCTTTTATTTCACATTAGTGCTCTTGATTTTTCATTACTCATTCGTTTCTTGGAATTGATAATTAGAAATTATTTTCTAAAAGCATTTTAGTAGAATATGATCTTCGAATTCTGCTCCATGTTCTCCTATTCTATTTAGGTCTTTCAGAAATTTTGCAAGTTATCCACCCCAATGGCTTCTTCTAAGTCCTCATCCTATACTTTGCAACACTGGATAGTTTTAGGATTTCCTATTTCTTGAAAGCTTTTCTTCCCATGAATGTCACAGCACTACTTTATTTATTAATTAAAAATGTGATGGCTTCTCAAGAATAATTAGCAGGTTACTATTACTGAGATTCAGAACCTTTGCTAATGGACAACAATCTACTGTACTCAATACTTCCTGTATTCTAATTCTCGGTGTTTTTCGGATCATATTGTATTTTCACGAAAACTTTACATGTATCTTTGCTTTTTCTGGACCAAAAAATGTCTTACTTACCTTAAACCTGATTTATTCAGTAACATTAAGTCTTCCTACAGCATATCACTTATTACATGGACTAGACCGTGAGGCCTTCTAAGCAACATTGGATGGATCCTTTCTGATCTCTCCGTGTGCATGTGTGTATGTTTGGTGCAATTTTTATTTGTTTGTTTTTTAGCTAGAAAGGCATATGTGTCTTGGACCCATATGTGCCCCCAAAAGTGGGTCTAGAAAAAGAGGTCTAAGATTGAATGAGGTGAGGGTAAAAAGATTAAGTAAGGTAACAAAAATATATAAAATAATGTGTTTAAAATTGTGAAAAATTTCCCCATATCATTTAGGATATTTCCCCCCCTTCTAAATAGCGTATGTCTGGACCAAGTAGAAGCATCGTTGGAGTGGAGCATCAACGATGCCTCCAGAAGAAAACTTGGCTCTCCTTTAAAGTTGGAGAAATTGACACAGGTTGGTGAATCGCTAGGAAAGGGTAAAAAAGGAGATAATATTGAGTGCCATTTTTCTCATTTAAAGCCTTCAACCATTCATATAATCACTTATGATTACATTGGTAATCAGAGAAAAGGCACTGGAAATTATTAATATTGCTAGGGGACCCACTAGCTGGACAGTGTAGAAGCATATACAGACAATTAAAACAGTCTCTGTAAGAAAATATTTGAGAGACAAAACTAAGGCTAAATATCAAGCCTCTTTATTTCAAGGTTTTATTTACAAATAAAATATTTATGGGGATCTAGTAAGAGCACATCAAAGGAGACAGAAAAATTTTAAGAACCAAAACAAAAGAATACGAACAATGGCTACAAAAATCTATTCTGGAGCATTGCATTTTGACCTACTAATTTTGAGAAGAATAACAAAGTGAATGACTCCTGAAATGATAGATTTATTAAAAAAAGCACTTTCAAATCCTCCTTTTGCTTGTATTTAGAAACTGTCCTCTTACTATAACTTTTTGAAATAACTTGCATATGTAAAACAGTGTCTCTATAATTGTTTAAAAAAAGCATGACTGGCCAGTTGCATTCCCCAAGAGCAAAGTATTGACCTAATTGACCCCTGATAGAAATCATAGGTACCCTCCTACTGGGTTTTAACTCAGAGTTCCAATGTCTGTCTATCCAAGTTTTCACATGTCAGTTATTGTTCTTCAAAAAATCTGCGTAATACTAATTTCTCTGCAATGGAAGAAGGATAGGAGAGGACAATCTCTAAACAATACAATTAGAGCAGTATAGGCAATTAACTTTGCTATTTGGTATAAAGTTGAGAGCACTAAAGATGAAGTAATAAATATTCACAAACCTCACCATTATACAGAATTGCAGAACAGACACACATTTTTAATACACAATACAGGCAGTCATATTATTAAACTTAATGGCATCTGAGAAATGATGAAATGCTTAGAGCCTTGAGCTTATAATGAGATAAACTTGTAGCCTAATCAGCTTGCATACAAATTATCTCATCTGAATAAAATTAATGTTTGATTTTTATATCTCTCCTCAAGCACTGATGAGTCTCCTTTTCATTTTATGAACAGTTATAGAAAATAAAATAAAACTTTAGCCTTGATATGATATATCAGTGGAAGGGTCTACAATATCTGGCATTTTAAGTTCTTATTTCTGCTGCTGAATATAAAATTTCTTATAGGCTAAATAACCAGAAGAATGGAAAAAGGGATTCTTGATGATAAATACAATCTGATAAATCTGTAAAGTTTTTATATTAATATAAAAACGTTTATTTTAAAACATTTTCACATTCCACAAGAATATGCTAATATTTCATGTTAAAATGATTGACATTCAAAGATTTAATTGCATTTCCATCTAAAAGAAACTTGATCGTCCCCTTAAATCCTTATTTTTTTTAAATTTAAATGTTAAAGGAGATAAAAGTGCAATGGCCATGCCCTTTCAAGACCAGTCAAAATAAAAAAATTCTATATATTCATTTAACTTATGTGACTAAAATTTATAGTCAAAAGTTTACTTCCATAGTAAGTTATTTTCTTATGTCACTTATTTTTTAAGTGAGTTCATTGTTATAGATTTCACATAAGAGAAATAACAAGCATCTTACGGCGGGACAGTGCCCTCTTCCCTGCATATTTACTACTATGTTAAGTAACAGTAAGCATTCCATAGGTATAAAAGAGTAAAAAGCATAAAATCTCAATTTCCATATCAAGATCCAACAAGGAAAGAAAACTGCAAAGAAACTTTCTAAAATAGAAACTCATTATGGTCAATAACTTAGAATATAATTCTTCAACAGGTAACTCAAGTTACATTGATCTAATAAATGAATTGTGGTTATTTGGAATATTAGTATCAAATTTTATCTCCAAAGATAATTATGAAGAACTACCACAGTTCTCAATAAAATAAAAATTTAAACTATACATAAATGAAAGAGTGTATTTGGGAAAACTATTTAGGTAATAGGCTTAATTGAAGGTCAAATTTCTTTCTTGAATCATTCTAGTTTACTGATAGGTGTTCATTTCATTGTATTTCTGCATATGTTACCTATATGACATTATTGATGATTCAATGAATTGAAACATATAAAGGACATATAATAATGCCTGTAAAATAATACATTTTCATAAGGGTTAGTTATTACTCAAGAAGCAGTATTCCTATACTTCCCTCTAGTACGCCTGTATTTCACCATGAATCCATTGTGTTACTTTTCATATGTTTTGGGAAATTTCCTTTAATGCAAAGCCCATGTGAAATTTGTAAAAGATCTGCCTTCAGATTCCAAGTTCTATTAGGTTTCTTTCTTCAAAAAACAAAGCCCAGTAACCATGGATGATGCAATATGTTTGTGGTTTATACAACAAATTGTGTTGAAGGTCACGAACATGACCCTCATGCTCAATCATTTGTTAGAAAAATTCCTGGGACATGGAAAGCTCTTATAGTTCTGGTTTATTCCTGAGAGGATATGGATTAAACTCAACAAAGGGAAAAGGTGAATGGAAGGAAGTCCAAGAGAAATCTTTTGGAAGCATCCCCAAGTCCTCTCCCAGTGACATCTCATGAGGATGTGCTTCATTCTCCTAGGAGTGACGTATGACAGAAGTTGCAAATTGCTAAGCGGTGAAGCTCACGCATCCTTGTTATATAGGGCTTTTACTGGAGGTTGGTAAGGTAGGCCTGAAATGCCTATGGAACTTGCCTCAGCTATTCAGACTCCCACCTTCCTCAGAGCAAAAACACGAATTCACTCAGAATCACATTGTTAGCATAAACTTCACTGGTCATACTGGTAAAGCATGGCCCCAAACCTCAGGCATATAAAAATACACTTATCAGGTAGAATATTCCACTTGCTAAGAGATTATCTCTCAGGAGCCAACCAAAGGTCAATCCTAGGGATAAAACTTTCTTTGCAATGTTCATGGTTTGAGCAACCTTGCCTTCTGAGTTAACCCTTTTGCCTAGAATTCCAATGAGGTTCTCAGCACACAGGAGAAAATGAATACTGGAACTATATGAAAAGATAGTGATAGTAAATGAACACATTAATATATTCTAGCAAATTAAATATTGTTACCTAGTGATAATCATTTCCTGTTATATATTGGTTATCTGACCAATTTCAGTCATTCAGGTGTCTGTTTCAATATTAGGCAAGGCTAATAGTTCTTACTTTTGCCTAAATTTGTGCTTTTAACCTTGGTTTCTAAAATGGAGAGTTTCTTATGTCACTAAGGATAATCTATGACTGTGTTTTCTTCAGATCCGTCCATGAGAATTCTGTCTGTTGGCCAGACCTCTCAGCTCTGTGCTCAAAGGTGATTCAGCCTGCCATCCTACACAGACAGCTCACACCAGGCTCACAACTGTCAAGTTTAGCAATCTTGTCAAATACTTACCTGTTGTTAAAGCCTCCTGAGAATGCCCTTTCTCACATCACCTTCTCTATCCCCTGATGTGTCATTTAAAAGATAAGGCTCCTTTCAGTTCCCTGTAGTTTTTCCTGGTACATTTACCCTACAATGGTAAGTAAGCTTATTGTCTTGGTCTGTTTGTGCTGCTATACTAAAATATCTATGACTGGATAATTTAGAAACAAGAGAAAAGTATTTTTCTCATTTCTGGAGACCGAAGTCCAGGACCAAGGTGCTGGCATGCTCAGACTCCCATGCGGACCTGATCTGTTCTTCTAAGTAGCATCCACCTCAGTGTCCACTGGAAGGGCAAACATCGTGTTAACATGGCAGAAGAGCGGAAGGAAGAAACGCACTCCCTCCAGCCTCTTATAAGCTCTGTCTTCATGCCTTAATCGCATCCTAAGTTTCTCACCCCTTAATGTTATTGCACTGGTAATTCAGTTTCAACATTTGAATTTTGAAGAAAACATCCAGATAATGGCATTTGCATTGTGTCCAGGTCCTTACGTGGGTTTTTCTTCTCACGGTTTATCACACAAGTCTACTCTGGTCACACAGAAATTTCTCCATTATTCTCATAACATGTTTTTAGTAAATATTAGTGATGGAGTTAGTGGCAATTAAATAATAGACACTGTTCTATTACCCAGAATTATGCGTACATGTACTTGTAGCCAAGAGATGTCTTTGTTAACGTATGTGCATTGCATAACCCCTACACACATACACAAAGTTCTTATCTATTTCTTAATAAATAACAAAAAGTCATCATGAAGAAAACACTTTCAAAAGATTCCTGCTCCATCTTCTTTCTTTCATTTCAGTCTTCTGTGGGTCTTTTAATATTAACTTTGCTCACTTGTTCCATGAAGGTCAGATCACTTTTCAATCCTACTAATGATACTATACCCTATCCTGAAAGTACAAACTGTTATATTTTCCAACTCAACAGTGCCAAATCTGTACCACTGATTGTAAGTCAAATGTTCTTTGGCTTTACATGCCCCTAAATGTGGTGGAAAGTACCAAAGGACTATAGCCTTCCTCACGCTAAAAACAAAGAATTATAAAAAAATGTATTGCCTTCCCTAAATACAAACAGCTATAAATTCAACTAGTATGTGACCTCTAGATTGCCTACTCCTGGAGAAAATATCTTGAATACACTTGTATCTGGGGCATTAGGGGAAAAAAATTCTACCCTCAAAGTAATATACCAGCACACATTAGACAAATATAAAAAAGTAAAATATTTTATAAATTGTCTTGGAGGTAATTCATGAAAGTATGATCCTAACAACCACAAGATATACATAGGATTAATTCCTCTGAAAATTAGGTATACATTTCACATGTTCAGTTCCATGTCATAAAATCAGTTATCTCTAAAATATTGCTCATGAGGTAAATGGCTCCACCATGCTCCATTCTCATTATGAACATGTTTCTTTTCTCTGAACATAAACTTTTAGGAAATATAGGTTATGATATTTTAGATTATCAATCAAAGCATACCAAAAAGATAAAAGGCAAGTTCTAGGAATTCATAGCAAAGCACATATACCATCATGTAGTAAAAATTGTTGATATTGAACATTTATTAAATAAATGTCAAACTTTATTATAGCAAATGGTAATTGAAGTAGTGCAGAACAGTTCTCTGGTGCCTATGGACTGACCCCCTTCTCTCTTAGAGTTCTTAGTTATAATTATAGAATATGCTTGGAATGAAATATCCAGAGGGAAGTGAAATTGACCAGAACGCCCTAGATTTTGTTCCAATCCCCTCCTAGAACCAGGATGGCCTTCAGTAGTTTAGCCTTTGAGGGTCTCCTGGGCTACAAAACTGGGGTTTAAAACTGGGGTTGGGCTGCCTTTCAGGAATCCCCACTTGCCCTGTTAACTAGTGCATGTGCAGACAAGACTTCTACCCTAGGTGGCAACCTAGAGTCACCGGGAACTGGCTCACAATGAATCTCACTTCTTTCTGCCTATCTTTAAGTATCTAACCTGTTTCATCCAACTTTGTGTATGTATGAGTATTCCTTCCCACCAGACTCAGATGAGTTGGTGAACTGCATCGTGAACTTGCCTCTTAGAAACTTACCTATTTTTTCTGGCTATGTAAATGTAATTACATTTTAGCCACAGCTATAATAAGTAAGTGAATTTAGCGTTTAGTGCACCAACCATTTTTAGCACCAAGGAATTTTTATTGAGAATTTAGCATATCTGGCACTTCATCTGTGTTATTCAGTCTTTGTGACAAATATGTGTTGAAACTTTCCCACATGCCTGCCCCAGTTCTGGACAGTGAGGACACTGTGCTGAATTAGAGAAATAAGACAACTGCTCTTATGGAGCTTATATTCTAATGGAAAAAGGACCAGTTAATTAAAAAGTGAATTATAAATGTTATGGTAGATTCTGAGGAAAATTGAGATGGTACAATGGAGTGTAATGAGAGAGTCATCATTTAAACTAACTGGTCAGGGAAGGCCTCTATTAAGAGGTGACATTTAAGCAAAGATCTAAATAAAAGATAATCCTGGGGGGGGTGAGCATTATGGAAAGAGGGAATTAATATTTTAAAGCTGGGGAAGAACTTGGTTAATGTGGAACATATAAATATCAACATGGCAGAACTATGAGTAGGTAGCAGAAAATAATATGAGCTGAACTTGGCAAGTTAGTTCAGAGCTAGCCGATAGAACCTTAGGGAAGGATGATGATTTTGTGTCAAAGTGTCATGAGTAGCCACTGATGACATAGTGGCATATGTGTGGAAAGTGGATGGTAAGAAATTAAGGTTAGAAGTAATTGTGACCAGTTAGGCAGCAACAGCAGAGGTACATAGTATAGGTGAGAGATGGTCATACCACAAATTAGAAGGTTTAGCAATAGAAATAATGGACAATTAATACATTTGTAATGTGGTGTTAGTTACTCTAAATAGAACATGAGCCTGGTAACATGTGGGTATAAAATAAAGGACATAACTAAAGGATCAAGAAAAATGCCTAGATTGGGGCATGAGTACCTGGAGAGGAGCTGGCATTATTTACTGATATGGAAAACTACGAAGGAGCAGGTTGGCTACACGTGTGTGTTTCAGATATGTTAATACGATGACACTGCTAGACAGGTAACTGGAAATATCAAATAGGTCAAAACACACACACATATCGTATATAAACACACACACTCCAAATCTGATAAGTGAGGAATCAGAAAAAAGCAGGCAAAAATGACTCTTTTTTTTTTTTTTTTTAAAAACTAAATCCGAGCTGTGCCCATTAGTGCAATCACAGGGTACAATGTACTGGTTTCATATACAATTTGAAATATTTTCATCAAACTGGTTAACATAGCCTTCAGGGCATTTTCTCAGTTATTGTGTTAAGACATTTATATTCTACATTTAGTAAATTTCACATGTACCCTTGTAAGATGCACTGTAGGTGTAGTCCCACCAATTACCCTACCTCCACCCATCCTCCCCCCTTCCCTCCCCTCCCTCTCCCTTTTCTCCATATTCTTGGGCTATAATTGGGTTATAGCTTTCATATGAAAGCTATAACTTGGTTTCATAGTAGGACTGAGTACATTGGATACTTTTTCTTCCATTTTTGAGGTAGTTTGCTAAGAAGAATATGTTCCAACTCCATCCATGTAAACATGAAAGAGGTAAAGTCTCCATCTTTCTTTAAGGCTGCATAATATTCCATAGTGTACATATACCACAATTTATTAATCCATTCATCAGTCGATGGGCACTTGGACTTCTTCCATGATTTAGCAATTATGAATTGGGCTGCAATAAACATTCTGGTAGAAATATTTTTGCTATAATGTGATTTTTGGTCTTCTGGATATGTACCTAGTAGAGGAACTGTAGGATCGAATGGCAGGTCTATTTTTAGATCCCTAAGTGTTCTCCAAACATATTTCCAAAAGAAATATATTAGTGTGTATTCCCACCAGCAGTGTAGAAGTATTTCCTTTTCTCCACATCCACACCAACATCTCTGGTTTTGGGATTTTGTGATGTGGGCTAATCTTACTGGATTTAGATGATATCTCAAAGTAGTTTTGATTTGCATTTCTCTGATTATTAAGGATGATGAGCATTTTTTCATATGTCTATAGGCCGTGCACCTGTCTTCTTCAGAGAAGTTTCTCTTCAACTTGCGCACACTGAGATGGGATCACTTGTTCTTTTCTTGCTACTACATTTGAGTTCTCTGTGAACTCTGGTTATTAAATCTTTGTCAGAGACATAACCTGCAAATATCATCTCCCATTCTGAGGGCTGTCTGCTTACTTTACTTACTGTACTTTTGGCTATGCAGAAGCTTTTTAGTTTGATCAGATCCCAGTAATGTATTTTTGGTGTTGCTTAAATTGCCCAGGGGTCCTCCTCATACATTGTTTGCCCAGGCTGATTTCTTCAAGTGTTTTCCCTGCACTTTCTTGTAGGATTTTTATAGTTGCATGTCTTAAGTTTAAATCTTTCATCCAGTGACACTTAATTTTTGTTACTGGTGAAAGGTGTGCATTCTGTTTCAGTCTTCTACAGGTCGCCAGCCAGTTCACCCAGCACCCCTTATTAAATAGGGAATCTTTTCCTCACTGAATGCTTTTAATTGGCTTGTCAAAGATCAAATAACGTTAAGTAGCTGGTTTCATCTCTTGGTTCTCTATTCTGTTCCATACATCTACTTCTCTGTTTTTGCGCCAGTACTATGCTGTTTTGATCCCTGTTGATTTTTAGTATAGTCTGAAGTCTGATAGTGTGATTCCTCCTGCTTTTTAAAAATTTCTGAGTAATGTCTTGGCTATTCGAGGTTTTTTCTGATTCCATATAAAATTAAGTATTATTTTTTCAAGATCTTTAAAGCATGACAGTCAAGCTTTAGTAGGGATTGCATTAAAATTGTATTTTGCTGGGGCAGTGCCTGTGGCTCAAAGAAGTAGGGCACCAGCCCCGTATGTACGAGGTACCCGGTTCAAACCCAGCCCTGGCCAAAACCGACAAAAAAAGAAAAAAATTGTATTTTGCTTTGGGTAGTATAGACATTTTAACAATGTTGATTCTTCTCAGCCATGAGCATTGAATATTTTTCCATTTGTTAACATCTTCAGCTATTTCTTTTATTAGAATTTCATAGTTTTCTTTATAGAGATCTATAACGTCCTTTGTTAGGTAAACTTCCAAATAGTTCATCTTCTTTGGCACTACTGTGAACAGAATAGAGTCCTTGACTGTTTTTTCAACATGACTATTGTTGGTATATATAAAGGCTACAGATTTATGAGTGTAGATTTTGTAACCTGAGACAACGCTATATTCCTTGATCGCTTCTAAGAGTTTTGTAGTAGAATCCCTGGTGTTTTCCAGATATACAGTCATACCATCTGTGAAGAGTGAAAACTTGATCTCTTCTGACCCTATGTGGATAACTTTGATCGCCTTTTCTTACCTAATTGTGATGGTTAAGACTTCCATTACAATGTTAAAAAGTAGTGGAGACAATGGGCAACCTTGCCTGATTACTGATCTGAGTGGAAATTATTTTAATTTAACTCCATTCAATATGATCTTGGCTATGGGTTTGCTGTAGATGGCCTCTATCAGTTTAAGAAATGTCCCTTCTATACCAAGTTTCTTAAGTGTTCTGATAATGAAAGGATGCTGGATATTATCAAAAGCTTTTTGTGCATCAATTGAGAGAATCATATGGGTTTTGTTTTTTAATTTGTTTATGTGCTGAATTGTATAATTCATAGATTTATGTATGTTGAACCAGCCTTGAAATCCTGGAAGAAAACTCACTTGGTCATGATGTATAATTTGTTTGATGTATTGCTGGATTCTTTTTGTTAGGATCTTGTTGAATATTTTTGCATCAATATACATTATTGAAACTAGTCTATAATTTTCTTTTCTTGTTGGGTCTTTTCCTGGTTTGGGGATCAAGGTGACGTTTGATTCTTGGTGATCTTTCAGTGCAGTACTGGCTA
>CAUYON010069528.1:0-24201 GCA_963573935.1 Arctocebus calabarensis | reverse complement strand
GGGCTCAAGTGAGTCTCATGCCTCTGCCTCCCAAGTAGCTGGGACTACAGGCGCCCGCCACAACGCCCGGCCATTTTTTGGTTGCAGCCGTCATTGTTGTTTGGCAGGCCCAGGCTGGATTCGAACCCACCAGCTCAGGTGTACATGGTTGGCGCCTTAGCACGTTGAGCCACAGGCGCCGAGCCTCAAGTTTCATCTTTAACATGAAAAACATAAATTAATATAATATACATAAATTAATGCTTTTTACTTTAAGGAGTACAAATGGACACTAATTTCAAAAAGTTTGAGAAATGATTTAAGACAACCTTGTACCTACTTGTGCCCATGTATTTTAGTTCAAATTGCTGGTAAAAATCTGAGTGTTAATGATAATCCAAGGAGGACAAGAATTTTAGTGTTAGTGGTAGATATTCAGTTCAATACTGTCTCTATTTTACTTTGAACCAATTGTCTCAGACCAAACTTATGGACCTCTATGCTTAAGTCTTGCAGAGTGAGCACTTTCCTCAGGAGTATTCATTTATGCCCCCTCAATTTTTATCCCATGATGATGCAGGGAAAGTCATTTATAAACTCAGAAGACATTTGGATATTTATTCTGGGCCAGCCCCATAGTAGTGAGCACAGATTTTACACACATCTTTTATTTTAGTCTCGAAAAGAATAGTATGAAGGTAGCAATTTGAATCAGTTGGTAGTGATTTATTACTGCATAACTAACTGCCCCAAAACTTAGTAACTTAAAACAAATATCATTTCATTTGCCTATAATTCCATAGGTGTGCACTTTGGTCTTGATTCAACTTGGTGGCATTTCTACTTATCTCACCTGGGTCATGCACGCAGCTGTAGTCATTTGGCAGCTCAACTGAAAATGGATGGTCTGAAATAGCCACCTCTCAGTCTGACAGGTGTTGTTACCTTCTAGGTGGGCTGTATGTCTTTGGCAGGCTG
Organism: Arctocebus calabarensis; assembly: GCA_963573935.1. Taxonomy (NCBI): domain Eukaryota; kingdom Metazoa; phylum Chordata; class Mammalia; order Primates; family Lorisidae; genus Arctocebus; species Arctocebus calabarensis. The sequence continues at coordinate 23,244 of CAUYON010069528.1, read as the reverse complement.
GCACTGTTTCTTCTTAATGTTACAAAAACACAGGATGAGAGCAGAAGATGAAAGGCCTCTTAGGTTCTGGTCTCAGAAGTTACACTCTTTACATTGTATTGGCCAAAGAAGTCATGAGGCAAGCCTACATTTAAGAGACTTAACAAAACAAAACAAAGCAAATAATAATAAAAAAAAACCCTCTTCTTCTGAAAGGCAAGAATTTCAAAGACATTGTTGCAAAGAAAGTATATACAGGGATGGTAGGGATTATCACAGCCATTTTTATAGCTGTGTGTCCCTAGATCCATTTTATAGATGAGGAAACTACGAAATAGAACAGTTAGACAGTTGGTGCAGTCGAGATTTGAACACTGGTCATTCTGTTGCTCAAACATATAGTCTTAACCATGGAAATACTTAGGTAGATATTACACTCATGGTTATAATTGCAAGTATAAGGTCAGGTGAGGCTTTGGTTTCTTGCCATCTTTGTACTAGACTGTCACTGCCTGCCCTGTATCTCTGTTGCCACCCTCTCTGTGGCTTATGCCCTGTGATATGCCTACATATAATTGTAAGATTATTATAAGACATCCTAGGACTCAAAGCAAAATATAGATGCATAGGTTTAGGGCCAAGAGGAAGGGGTTTAAAAATAAAAAATTCCCACCTGGTTTCTATGAAAGGGAAATTAGAGCCCCATTCTTTACTCCAAGTCTATACCTGAAGTAAACTTAGGAGAGGACTTGAGTTATCAATATTACTTAATGGATCCAGTGGACTCTTTTATATCTAATTTTTGAGCAGAAAGGCCCACTTGTGCTATCAAGTACAGTTTTAATTACTGTTTTTACAGAAATAGAAATTCAGTAAGCCACCATGAGAGTGGAGCAACAATTATCACTATGACATAACTCCTTACACTTGAGGTGTTTTACGTGATAAGGTATTTAGTGTTTTTAATGCTGTAATTTGTATAACTAGGATTTTATTTAATTATTTTGGAGAAGATTCTATTGCAATGAAAGCAAAATAGTTATTAAAGGTTATAGACCTGGGCTGATGAATAAGTGTGATTTCATTGCATTTTATGTGATTGCATTATAATTTATTGCAATAAATGTGACTTTTACATGCTGTATGTATGTGTATGAATGTGCATGTGCGTGAGAGAGAGAGAGAGGAAACAGACACAGAGAGAGGCATCTTAGAATATTGCAGCATAGCATAAAAACCTACAAATATATGAATAGGTTTTAGTTTGTAAAATTGTCAAGGCTAGATATATATCAAAAGAGTGATATATTTTTATGATAATTATATTATTAATTTAAATAGCTAAATGTGTTCCAACGTCATAGGTGGTTTTATTCTATTCCTTCATCTCTTAGTAGTCTATCCATAAGTGTCTTACAAAGAAAAATAACTATGTTCAAATTATTTTTTCTCTAACACACTTAACTGTCATTTGATTGCCTTCATACTTTCATTATCTATATGCTGGTATTGCTATTTATTCATTTACTTTGTAACTGATTGACTAAATTACTCAATTAGATATGGAAGTTGTTTTATACCTTAATTATTATTTTCTAATACCTATGTAAGAATACACATAGATTTATGAAGACACATATGGTAAAAGACATTATCTGAAAAGGCAAGCAGTAGTGTTATCAGGGTTGGATATACTCAATTTGGATTGTGAATCTGGAGCCTGGAAACACATTTGTGGTTTTTATCTTGATTAGAGCAAAAACAGCCAGATGGAAAACAACATGAGGAATTTGAGATGAGCTCTATTGGAAGGAGCTAAGTGGATTTTTTTGTTTGTTTGTTTTGTTTTTTTGTCCCATGTTCCCAAGAGTTTTTGTTTCATTTTACTTAGGAAATCTACTGGAGATGGTTTCAAGATGTAGAATCTTTATATATGAAGTACGCAAATGAAGTTGGAGCATCCACATTGCAATTGCTTCATGTTGTGGTAAGAGGAAATGATTCTTAATATATTGCCTCTTGAAGAATGGCATGAGAAGTACACGTTTGTGTGTGTAGGGGGGTATATTTGTGTATGTACTATATATATATATATATATATATATATATATAATTAATAGCTTTTATCCTTATGAGCAGATATGTATCCCTGATACATATGTTTGATATTAAAAAAGAGAAAAAGCAACTGTTATTTTCTGTCTTTTGAAGTGGGAGTAGAGCACAATAGGCGACTTAAATTTGTCATTTATTTTCTACTATGTGTATATATGTATTATTTGTGTTAGACAATTTGTTATCCACCAGCCTTGGGTGGTAGGTATTGTTATCCCCATGGTACAGAGGTGAAAACAGAAGTTCAGAGGAATTAAAACCTTGTCTAAGATCATGTAGCTGGTAAATGACACAAGAGCGATTTGAGTGTAAATGCTGCTCTGTCACCACCAGCACTGCCTCTAGCATTTGTGATAGGTGAAGAGCCAAAGAGTTAACTTGGGGTGAGGGCAATACCCTCATGTTTTAGTCTACCGTTTAAAAAAGAGCGATAATTGCCTTCCTTCAGATGGAAAAATCAAAGTGAAAAAATTTCCTTTTACATTCTATTACTCTACAGAGAGAAAGAATTCTTATCAGTCTTTGACTGGTTACATAGATTATGGTGTTTCAGAAACATTGAAAGTTATAGAAATACTGATGTAGGAAAATGTATGGTATAATTTTCTCCCTCTTCTTTTCTATAAGATGAAAATCTATAGCCTTCCTCTATATAGATACCCTGTCTTGGCTGATGACAACTTTAATCTTTTATGGCTAACTGGTATATAACCTTGAGAAAAGTCTAATTTGCTTTTCCTGTTACTGCTCCATGAGATTTTTGCTTGACTCCCTTGAACAAAGAGATAATGTATGCAAAGAAACTGCCATTCTGCCTAGCACTTAGTAAATATTCAATAAATAGAAGCCATTTCAAAGAGCTTACTTATAATGTAAAAGCTACTAAAATATAAACTATTTGGTTACAGCTCTATGTATGAAGATTTGTGATTAAGAAATGTTTATCTGAAAGATTCTTTTCAACATTATGGAATTAGTCTTGAATATATATATACACACACATATACATACATATTTCTTAGGTAGAAAACGTGTGGAGCACTTGTAGATTGCTGATTAAAACCTTTAGACTTCAAGTTTACTTTAAGAATATTGATTTAAAAATGCATGGGCTCTGTTGTTCTTGGGACTCAGCAGTACCTTTGGATTTAGTTAATCTATTGATTATTAGCCTACCTGAAAAACCTCAAAGAATCTGTCATAGTTATCACAAACCAGAAACCCTATCTGTGGCCTAAGAGTCAGATTTTCTTGAGTTATTTAATAGTGACACCTTAACAGGCTGTAAAGCATTCTCTTACTGGCAGTTGTGCATACAGAGTTTTGCTTCTATAGTGATAATAATTAGCAACACAAGTTGAATCTGCAGTTGAATATTACACTTTTACTTTCTATGTTGTGAAATGGAGGGGTAGAAGCCAACTTTGTCTGAGATTCAGAGGAGAAGCCTTCAATCATCCCCAGGCTCTAAAGTGTGCTTTGACATTTTTATAGAACAATACCAGCCTATACTATTAATGAATGCAATAAAAATATTGGACTGGAATCACCAACATTAGTAGATGAAGCCTTCTCCAAAAGTAGCATGCTTAGGGAATTTAGGTCATTCTTTACACATATATTTTTAATTAGTGTACATTCTGAAAACATCTGCATAAATGTCTATGTCCCTCTTGATGCTATATTACTTTCAAATTCAACAATCTAGAATTTGGACTGAATCTCCTAACAAAACATCTCACTTCCCTTTTTCCATCAGTTTTTGAATAAGTTAAAAAGTCATTTCTCAGAAATAGAATTCTCTGTGCTTAGGGCCACATTTCTCTTTGCTTTTTCTCTGTATGAAACCTATATTTGTTTCCTGTCTTACTGATGTAAAGAGAGTGATAAAGCATACTTTTCTTATCCTTAGTATTCTCATTGTAATATGAAGATAAGAGTTACGTTGGTTACATTTTTAAGGATTACAAAGAATATGTCTAAATAATTTAAGGCTTAGAACATTGCTGATAATCTTATGCGATAGTTATATCTCTAGATCTGCTAATGGGGTTCATAATGTGTGAATCCCTCAAATAGCCATTAAGAATTTCTTAACATATTCCAGAATAAGTACCAAATTTGTTCAAAACATTAAGGTAACTTACTAGTTTGGGGGAAGAAAGTAAAGGGAAGCTTTACCTGGGACAGAAGTACCTAACCAGACAATAAGCATGTTCATTTATTCTCAGGGCAAGTTCAATAGATTTTTACCTTAGATTTGTTCATATTACCTGTATGGCAATGTGCTTTGATCATGGATTTTTCTATTTTCAACTCTAGGTCAATAGTTATCAGGCTTTGAAGTCTTTACAGTTACCTGCAAAGTGTATGAAACACATAGACTACAGGATGTTATTCTTGGGATACTGCTCTATAGTAAGATGAATTGGGTCCTAAGAATTTGCTTTTAAACAGAACCAGAGCAATTCTAGGATACTTCACTAACTAGGGCCGGATATTTTTCTGCCTTCAAACTTTAAATTTTACCATCTAATTCAGAAACTTTATTTTTGGAGGTCAAAACAATGTTATTCTATAACCATTCTGTAATTATTAAGATAGGTAGCTAAGTGACAGACAAAATTCGATAATGATTCTTTATAGTTCTTGAACAGTAGAGTAACTTTTCAAGAAATTTGATTGCATGAACTTACAAAAAGTTGATAGAACAGCCAAGTTAAAAAAAATTGGCTTAGTTCATATCAACAGAGGTTCTTATCCAGCTGATGTTTATTGAAAACCTTCTAATAACCAATTGCTTTCATATGCATCAATTTATCAAATCATTATTGTAGTCCTTTTCAGTTTTTGAATCCCCATTCTACAGATTAATAAAAATAGATATAAAGAAGTTACTGTCTTCTCAGGTGACATAGTTAGAAAATGATAGGGCCAGGACTCAATCTTGGCAGAAGACAGTGTACAACTGGTACAGCTGCTTCATAATCCTAGGATAATTTAATTTTCCAGTCATGAAAGGTTTTGTTTTATGGCAGTCAGCAGCATGAGCACATATGGGAACAATCAGCCTGTATTTGTTTTGGTTAAGCTCCTCAACGCTTAATTCTCCATCACCTGCTGAGATAGTTTTTGAGAGGCATCAGTAAAGCAGGTCTGTTTCATCTGCTTTGTAAAACTACTGAGAGAAATTTTCTGAAAAACGTCTCAGGTAACTTCTGTTCTTCACCAATGTGCCTGTTGATTTTCAAAAATTTGGGTGAGTGAATTTTAACTTTCAGTTAAATATGTTATTAGAGATTAAGGCTATCTCAGTACTTGGTCATATAACCACTTTAAAAACAAGAACTATATATATATATTCAAACTAGTATTTTGTAGGGAGCACTCTTTGTGCAAAATTGCAGCAAAAGGGCAACTCAAGACTGGATTATTATGCACACACACATATATGTATGTGTCCATATAATGATATACATGTGTGTATATACATATATATATATGTGTGTGTGTGTGTGTGTACACATGTTTTTTTTTCCATGTTCCAGTCTCCTTTGTGTCTAAAATTGGGTTTGTGTCTAAGTTCTAAGTAACGGGCTGTTATCTAAAATTGAGTGTATACCACTTCCAGGTCATGTCCTTGAAAGGTGTGTGTGCATGCATCTCCTTTCTAAACTAATTTCAAAAATTGATTTGGGATGGGCTGTCCTGGTGAACCGCCTTGTATCATGCAGACAGAAGTACCTGAAGATGGTAGAATAACATCTACCATCTTCAGGAAGCTTCTCCAGAAAGCTAGCATAGCAGACTAGCTTCCTGACTTAATGATAGAACAAAATAATCCAGGACAGTTTCTCTGCTGAATGTTATATGAAGGATGAATAAGCTTTGCTTTTTTTACCTATTGCTATTAAACCATTATGCATGGCAGAATATATATCCTAACGTAGTCATGCATTCTTCCATAAATGTATTACCTGTGCATATTTTGCATACTGACTCTTTTAGGAAGTTAATCTTAGCCTGACAAGAAGCACTGGGCCCTTAAACAAAGAGCGCAGTTAACTTAGATATTGTATATATAGACCAAGACCGTCTCTTCTTACCTCCCTTATTCCTTACACTATTTTCTCTCCATGTTCTCCACGAATCTATTTCCCTTTCTGCCCACCCTTTCCAGAGCAATATGTAAGTTTGTTATTTTTTTTCCAGTTTTTATTTCTACTGCATTTATCTTTCATAGAGTGAAGAAGGCAAATATGATACAAGAGGAACAAGAAACCTTGAGATGAATTTCAGAGTCTTGTCTTGATTAAGAGCATTTAAAGTAAACTTTAAAAACCACATCAGGCTATTAAAAAAAATTACGTGTATAACACATTAAGTGGATTTCTTCAAATTCTGGTACCTAGAAAACAATATCCAAATGTGCATAAACTATAAGATTTTTTTCATCATTGCCTGTTGTTCACCCAATCGTTCACTTAGCCTATTTTCATTTTGCATGCAGGACAAAAATAAGTATTTTTTGTTCGTTTGAAGCATACTCACTTGAATTTTATTTTTTATTTTAGAGTAGATTTTAAATCAATATATAATTTCCAGTGTAGTTAAGGAATGCTTTCATGTCTTCTGGATGTAGTGTTCTCTTAGTTCAGTAATAATCCAGTCTTGAGTTGCTGTTTTGCTGCAAATTTACACAAAGAATGCTCCCTACAAAATACTGGTTTGATGGTTATATAGAAATCCCAAGGATGAACTTGAGAGTGCCTCTTTACCTTAGTCTCTAATAGTACACTTCGTATGTCTTCTTACTAGTGGAGTGCAAGCTTACGTACCTCGGTACATCTCATGGATGGTTGATTGCTACCATGGCAGTTTCATCATGCTCTTTCTCTCTCTCTTTGATGTACTGGCACTTTCAATTCCATGGGCAACACACAGTATCTCACTTAATTCTCCTAAACCTCTGAGACAAATATAATGACCACAGTTTAGTCACCAGCTGAACAAACATTTACTTAGCATTTTTTTTGTACCAGGTATTGTTTTAGACAATAAAGAGGAAAATATCTTCAAAGTCCCTAGTTGCTCACTCTCCAATAGGAAAGACACATAAGTGCAAGAAACAAACAAATAGGCTCGGCATCTGTAGCTCAAGAGGCTAAGGCGCCAGCCACGTACACAAGAGCTGATCGGTTCAAATCCAGCCCAGGCCTGCCAAACAACAATGACAACTGCAACCAAAAATAACCAGGTGTTGTGGCAGGTAGCTGTAATCCCAGGTACTTGGGAGGCTGAGGCAAGAGAATTGCTTAACCCAGGAGTTGGAGGTTGCTGTGAGCTGTGACACCATGACAATCTACCCAGGGTGACAGCTTGAGGCTCTGTCTCAAAAAAAAAAAAAAAAAAGAAAGAAAGAAAAGAAACAAACATACAAAAACAAAAAGAGCTGTAAGTACATAGAGTTTAAAACTTCAATCTTAAAGACAGGGAGCAGAGAAAAAAAATTGCTCAGATTTAATGGAAGAGGAGAAATGACCTCATAATTAAATCTGTATACCTAGGTGCTAAAATTTCCTAGAAGAAATTTTTCATAAGCATTCTATTTTAATCAAATCTGGAAAGATGAAGAGATTATAATCAGATGAAATAATTTTTCCAGAATATCAAGCTAGTTAAGGGCAGAGGATGGACAGGGGTTCAGACCCAGGTACTTAAGATGCAATAGTGTATGTGATCAGCCATGGTAGCTGCAGGTTTCTTCAGTTCTTAGTGATTTCTATTACATAATTAAATGCCATTCATAAATGGGTGTGCTTGTCCAACCCCCTCCTCCATAACTCACTCTGCTCCACTTGCTTCTCAGCTTTAGTTATACTGTTACTTAGTGGTGGAAACTACATACAAATTCAGATGTTTTCCAGGGAAACGGCTTATGAATCTTCAGGTTTCATATGTACTTTTTCCTAAAAAGTGGTCCAAATTAGAGTCTACTTTTGGTCTTACAGATCTATGTTTTCAACTCCACAATAGCTCCTCTTGCACTACATAAGACAAACATAGGCTTCTCACTTTAGTTCTTACTTCCCCCTGTATGCTATCCTGGGGGATAAAATCCTCAGTGTGGTTCAGAAAAGAGAAGAGTGAAAAATTAAATGCAGCTTCCATAGGGACAGACCCAGGAGAGCAAAACAAGGAAGCTCAGGGAAGAAATAAAGGGTGAACACCTTACTTCTTTCAGATGGAAAACCTACAGCCAAGTTGCTGTCTTTATCTAACTATTTGGATGCCACTTGATCAAGTGTTTTCTGCATCTACCCTTCCCTTGTTTTAGACTCTTATAAGATGGAAGATTCAAATATCTATACACACAAGATTTTAAGAAACTTAGTGAAAGCATATATAAAGTAATAGTAATTTAGGAATTATATGCTTTGAACTTCTACAAAAAAAATTTGGTTTTGATGTCAATTTTGAAAAGTCTGGGAATGGGCCAGGTATGGTTCCTCACACCAACAATCACAGAACTTTGGGAGGCTGAGGTAGGAGGATCATCTGAGCCAAGAGTTCAAGACCAACATGGACAACATAGCAAGACCTAGTTTCTATAAAAAATAAAATATCCAGACATGGTGGGGCACACCTGTACTCTCAGCCACTCTGGAGATTGAAGTGAGATGATCACTTGAGCCTGAGCCTGGGAATTGAAGGTTCTAATGAGCTACTAGCCTGGGTGAGAAAGTGAGACCCTGTTTCTAAAAAAAGAGGGAGGGTGAAGAAAAAAAAGGTGTGGGCTGTGGGCATATATGTATACACACGTATATACATATCTCTGTGTATGTATGTGTGTATGTTTTGTGTTTCAAAGTTAATCTGAGGAAAAATTCATTGGAAGGCCTCCTCCCAAGTGTAGTTGGTTCTTTAAGGAGTTTCAGAGGGAAGATATGGGCAAACTGTGAAATCCCCAATTATCTATCATTTATTTGGCCAGGCTTTGTTCTTGTAGGCATTTTCAGGATTGTTCTTGAGGTTACTGGATATTTACCTTGTGGATAACTCAAACATTAATGTCAACCCTTTGAAGATAAATATGATCACAAGTATTTTGCAACATTATTTTGTAGCTGATGTTATCATTTGTTATCAAAGCAGTTAGTAGATACTATATAGGCCATTCATTGTATCTGTCTAGAAAAATAATAATTCAATACATCTAGTACTTTTGAGACATTGTGTTAAATGCATGCATAAATGAGGATTTAGAGGATTTATTCTAATATAGGAAGCAAAATGTCAAGATTTATAGATTTTTCTTGATAATATAACAATTGCACTAGTATGTGTATAATTATTTGTCTAGTTGCAAAGGGGCTTAACCCATAGTAATTTAATTGCACAGTATCATTAGCACGTAAGTGCCAAGGAGGCACTTGCCTTATTGCCTTTATTTGCTGCTCCAAGTTACATCACACATTCACTGATAGAGGAATAGATGTAAATAGTTTCTTCCTAACTTTGAAGAATGATAGTAAAATTGTGATCGCCATGTAATTAAATCTGTGTACCTAGATGCTAAGAAATTCTTTGCTATCCTAGAATTTAAAAGGAGTGTCAGCCTCTCAGCCTTCTCTGCCCCTGGTCACAGACTCTAAGTTTTTTTGTATTAATAGCTTTCAGTAGCTCTTGACTGGCTTTAGAACGTTCAAGAAAATTTTACCATTCAATATACTATACTGAACGCTATTACTGAATTAGCTTATTTTCTTTCACCTGGATTCATCCTTCCTTTACTTTCCTTTTCCTCCCTCCCTCCCTTCCTTCCTTTACTTTCCTTTTCCTCCCTCCCTCCCTCCTTCTTCCCTTCCACCTTCCTTCCTCCCTCCCTTCTTCCTTCCTTCATTCTTTTTCTCTCCTTCTTGTGCGCGCCTGTGTGTGTGTGTGTGTGTGAGAGTGTGTGTGTAGAGCAGAAGAATGGTGGTGATTTAGGGTGAAGAGATAACTATGAGTGTTCCTTTTAAGATGCGTTAGTCAATTTTCTTCTTTGCAGGGGAATTTAAGCAGAAAGTGCATAAATAAAATTAATTGCATTACTCTCTAGACACCTGTCAAAATCTTGATGTGTTCACTCCCTATAATTGGCATTGTATATTCAAAGTACATTTTGGAAATAGCAGGAGCACAGACTGCATTCAAGCTGCCTGTTAAATAGGGGCAGTCAGCAGTAATGGGAGTCCTTTCACCATCCTTCACAGTTGCGAGAGTCACTAGCCAGAGATTCCCAAACCTAACTTCCCATTCTCATTTCTTATACCCATACAGATTGCAAAGTTTTAGGAGCTGTTTTGTGATCTCATTAGTCACTGTAGTCTTCTTGTTAAGTGTCTTGACATAGAACAATAGTAAAATAACTGTTTGGTTACTATAATACAAAGTTCTGTAACAAATGAACACCAGGATGTGTAACAGCCCAAGCACAATAGAATTTTCAAGGAGATGTGCTCCTTCCATCTTAGGAATTGATATTTTAACAACATGACTTCCAAGATTACCCTGTTTTGCTTCATAGGCTGATAAAAGGGGAGAAGGCATAAGGCCTGCAGTTGTTTTTGTAGGCCAGGCTCAGAAATGGTGTATCACGCTCCTTGTGATTTCTAGCCACATTCCATTGGTTAGGACACATTGACAGAGCAGTGGAGACTAGAAATTAGAGCAAATCTGTGTGTCCAGGAGGGAAGAACACAGACTTGGTGAACTGCTAATCTGTCTCTGCCAGGCAACACTCTCTGTTTGAGAATTGCAATCATCAATAATTGTACATAGGAGAAGAGGATGACCAAAGGAGGAGGCAGATGCAAGGCAACAGAGAAAGTTTGCAATGTTATAGAGAGCGTCACACATGATTTTCATAATTATAGTGATCTTTTCATGTGGAGTGAAAATGCTAAATAGTTTTGCAAGTATTGACAAATTAAACATTGCCACAGACAACATTGTCCCACTAATAAAAAGAGTTTAAATGTCTGAAAGAGAAACTGGTCTATTTATTCTGCTTTTTAATCTAGACTGAGTTTCAGAGGACCATGTGTCTTAATAAAGCTAAACACAACTGTTTGGATGAGATGGAATTCCAGAATGTGGGAGAGAAGCGCACTATAGCCATTCATTCAGTTATCCCATGCACATTTATTAAGTGCTTTCTATATACCAGATACTTAGTCTTGGAAATAGAGAAATTAGTAAAATAGAACATCTCCTTTCAAGACCTTGCATGCAAGTGGAAGAAGCTGCTTTTACCATCATACTTATAATTCTTTGAAAGTACGGTAAGGGAAATGACTGTATGTATTTTGCTAGGGATAACAAGGAAGACCACATGGGGGAGGTGCCATTTAATCTGAGTCTTGAAGTATTAGTATTTTTAAGCATAAGAGAGTGTCAAATACATGAAATATGTGGCAACTGGGGGACATGAAAGAAACAGGGAAAGCTAACAGGAGGTAGAGGTCTGAGGAAGGCAGTTAGTGAGCAATGACTCTAACCTCAAGGGTGGATGGAGTTATAGTTTGTGGAACTATGTCCTAGCAGAAGAAAAGAGTGAATGTTCCCCTCTGTCACTTCTTCACCATCAGCACTTACTGCAGACCATAAGGTACTCCTCATTCACCCCCTCATCATTTTTCATTTTTTTAGTGCTTCTGTATTCCCAGGGATCTATAAAAGGGACAGAGCTACAGAGATAGAATTGTCAGAAAAAAAGATATGTTCAGGAAAGTAATAAAAGCAAGCAACATTTATTAACTTTGATTATATGTTGCTCTTAATTAATATTCTAGACCATGGTGTTCTGCTGTTCTACAGTCCCTATTTGGTGGTTAAATTTCTGACTTAGGTTTCTTGTTTCTTAATATTACATATTCCAGGAAAATAGGGTGGCAAAGTCAAGGAAATGAGAAACAGTAAAATCTATAATCATTGTATCACTAGTGAGAGCAATGCTTTAGTAGCTAATTTTTGTCTTGTGAACATTGTGCAGTGTAATGACAGACTCTGGGTGGTATAGCCTAGGCTGGACTACCTCAGCTATATGGGATAGCCTGCTGCTCCTGGGCTATAAGCCAGTGCTGCATGCTGCTGCACTAAACACTATAGGCAGTTGTAACACAATGGTGTCTGTGTATCTAAACATGGAAGAGATAATCACTGAGCTAAGACAATAGCTATGATATCATGAGACCATAGGAATGTTTCAGGTCTATTATAATCTTTTGGGACCACAGTTGTATGTGTAGTCTGTTGTTGATGGAAATGTTGTTACATAGCACATGATGGTGTTTAAAAAGGGGGGGGGACTATTAAAACTGTAATATTCAAGTCACGTTTGACTTCTACAATGACAAAAAAATCTCAAACATGACTTGCATTTACCTTTTGTTATCAGTATATATTGAGTATTATAATTTTAATACATTATTTGAAATGTGTATATGTTTTTTTTGGCACCTTCTGAATGTTACCGGTAGTAAAATGCAGTGGGAGAGAATGAATTAAAAAAGAAATTGTTAAACAAAAAGGAACCAGAACTTAAATATTTGGAAAATTCCAATACTATCAATATTGCAAAAATAAGAGCATGTTCTCAATAGAACACCAAGTCCCTTGCCCACCTGAGATGGGATCACTTGTTCTTTTCTTGCTAATATGTTTGAGTTCTCTGTGGATCCTGGTTATTAAACCTTTGTCGGAGGCATAACCTGCAAATATCTTCTCCCATTCTGAGGGCTGTCTGCTTGCTATACTTACTGTGTTCCTGGCTGTGCAGAAGCTTTTTGGGTAACCTTTTATAACACAGTAAAATTATATCACAGATACCTTTTGGCCCCCAGTTCTAGGTGCTTTGGCCTGCTTTTTATTTTTAAGTTTAAGAATGTGAGCAGTTAATATGATATTCAAAATAAAATATGCTTCTATTTTGTTTTCATGCTTCTGAATCATTGAGCATCCTGAGGTCACAAGGGAACTTGATAAAAAGAAAATGATTACTATTTGCAACGCAACACCTTAATTTGACAAAGGAGGATTTTTTTCTGTATGTAGCACCGACAAAGCACATGTGGAGAGAACTTGGGAAGTGAGGCTGGTGTGATAGCAACTGTTTCTCATTGTTGTGCTGCTTCACAGAGAGGGCTTGGACCCTGTCTGAGCCTGTGTGGGCTGCTATTACAAAACTACCATAGATTGGGTGCTTAAACAACAGAACTTTTCACATTTGTGGGAGCCAGGAGTCTGAGATTAGGGTTGCCAACATGGCCAGGCGACAGTGAGGGCCTCCTCCCAGGTTGCAGACTGCCATCACATGGAGGAAAGTGAGAGAGTTCTCTAGGGTCCCCTTCTAAAAGGGCACTAATCCCATTCATAAGGGTGGACACTAATCACCCCCCTTTCCCCAAAGTCCCCACCCTTCTAATGTCATCACTTGGGTAGTTAGGATTTTAACATATGAATTTCATGGGGGTGGGGAGGAGACACATACATTTAGTCCTTAATAGTCTCTTGACCCAAAATTTGGTCCAGAGGTCAAGACTGGCAGTACGCATGCATCATGACGGTGTGAGATGGCTTATCACTCGCATGCTGAGGCTTTTCATGGAGAGCAGGGAAGGCTCCCAAATAGGTCTCAAAATAGCCCCGGAGAACAAGGAGGGGACAGTGGACTGTGGCTTTATGGCATTTAGGTGATGGGGTGGTGGTTCCTTGTTTGAGTGTGGTTGAACTTTCCACCAGTGTCGAAGGAGGGCTCACCTGGGCTTTCTTATCAACTTGCCAAGATGCAGGGCAGAAGGGGAGGGGTGGCTGGTGGGGCTCGAAATCTGCAGGCAGCCAAACATCAAAAGTGGAGTCAGGGTGTGATGGATCATGCCTAACCTAACAACATAGTAATTCTAGCACTCTGGAGGCTGAGGTGGGAGGATTGCTAGAGGCCAGGAGTTTGAGACCAGTCTGGGCAACATAATGAGACTCTGTCTCTCCAAAAAATGAAAAAAAAAAAAAAAAAGGCAGCGATGGTGGTGCAGGCTTTGTAGTCCCAGCTACTTGGAAGGTTGAGGTAGGAGGATAGTTTGAGCCCGGGAGCTGGAGGTTGCAGTGAGCATTAATATTATGATGCTACTGCTCTCTAGCCTGGGTGACAGGGTGAAACCTTGTCTCAAAAAAATAAAAACATGGAGTCAGATTCCTTATTACATTAACATTCAGTTTCCAATTTGTGTGTTTGCCTTAATAGTTGCAGCATTACCAACTGTTCAACAAAACCAGTCAACAAGTATTTATTGAATACCTGCTATGTAGCAGGCACTATTCTTGGTGTTGAGGATACAGCAGTAAAAAAAACAGCCACAAAGTTCTGGAGCTCATCAAGCTCCTATTCCAGGGGTGGAGACAGAATGAAAACAAGGAGGTAAATTATGCAGTTTTTTTTTTTTTTGGCTGGGGCTGGGTTTGAACTCACCACCTCCAGCATATAGGGCCAGTGCCCTACTCCTTTGAGCCACAGGCGCCACCCAAGGAGGTAAGCTACGTACAATATGCTCACTGCTGTGGAGGAACGCGATACAGGTGAGTGGGGAGAGTGACGGCCAGGGCTGAGGGGTGTGAAGGCCTCACTGAGGCCAAGACTTTTGCGGAAAGATGTGGAGGAAGTTAAGGGAGCAATCCAAGCAGACACTTGGGGGAAGAGTGTGGCATGGTAGAGGGAACAGCAGGTGCAAAGCTCTGCGCAAGTACGATTTAACCTAAGAGAAGTTTGGATGTCAGTGAATAAAATGTTACGTGATACTGCACAATACACACGTGCTACCAGAATACTGGTTTTGTGTGCTGTAGATTGTTCACCTTAAGACTTTTGTTTGATGGAAAGATTCCTCTTTGAAAAAGGAAGGGAGGGGAGAAGGAAGGAAAGAGGGAAGGAGAGATGGAAGGAAGGGAGGGAAAGAGGGAGTAATAAAGAGGGAGGGAGGAAAAGAAAGGGAAGGAAGAAGAGAGGGAAGGGAGAGAGGAAGAGAGGGAGAAGGGAGGGAGGGTGGGGTCCTGGATTCAGAAAGATAAGGGAGCACCAGGTAACACTGCTGGTCTGGGCCCTTGCTTTCCAACACCTTTACTCTAGGGTCCCACTCCAAGAGAGGCAATTGATCTTGCCATTTTAATGAAGAAGCTCATCTCTAATAACTCAGTATAACATCTTCATGTGCAGGCCCCAGTAACAGAGGCCTAGAGGTCCCTCTCTGCCACTGCACTTGAATGAGGCTTCTGAAGTGCTTCCAGTGTGCCCTCGAAAGGCAGCAAATGATTCAAGTAAGAGGCCTTTACTGTGAACAAGGAGATGTGGGGATTTCACATCTGTAGTAGATCTCAGCGCTGCTTACCAGTATTTCTGTGCCTCCCCCTTCAAATCTCCCCACAGCTGGGCACGTGTATGTGTTAACTATCCTCACGAGGGCTCTACGTTAAGGGCGCTGTTGTTATCACTTCCACTTGCAGAGGAGGAAACTGAGGCCGGGAAAGGTCGGTCACCAAGTTGGAAAGGAACAGACCCACCTGGGGTCTGAAGCCAGGTGGTGGTGGGTTCGCCGCAGAGCCTTGCTGTGTGGCCTGTGCTGGCTGGTAGAATGTCAGGATGTTTCTTGGGGGGCTGGTCTAAAGGTGGCTTTTCCATCACTAAGTCCCACCCGTGTGCCCTGGGAATCCCCTTTCATTGCCCTTGAAGTTTTCACAGGACACCGGATCACTGGCTAACGGACTGACAGGTGTCAGGGGCTTGCTTTTAGCCAAGAAACCTTCCTTGTGGCTGTGCGGATTCTCTCAGGGACTGGAAGGCCGTCAGCGAGACCGGTTAGGTCCTGAGACAGATCTCCGTCTGCAGGCGCAGAGAGCAGGACAGCCCCTGAGAAGGCCCCTGGCATGTGATGACAGCACATGGCAAAGGGAGGGGCGGGCTCCAGGGACCCAGAGCAGGCCCAGCCAGTGTGGTGGGCTTTGTACTCTGATTTCAACGTAGAACTGGATAAGAGCCTCCATCTTCCTCTGCAATGTGTGTGTTATGGATTAAATGTGGCCTCCCCTCCCCAATTTGGATGAGAAGGTCCCAAACGCCAGTATTTCAGAATGTGATCTTGTTTAGAAATAGGGTGGTTGCAGAAGTGATTACGCTCTCAAGATGAGATCATAATGGAGTCGTGTAGACCCCTAATCCCTTCGAAAAGGGGAAATTCAGACACAGACATGCCAAATTTCAGGGGAGAATGCTGTGAGGAGATGAAGGGAGAGATCGGGGCGACGCTTTTGTAAGCCTCGGGACGCCAACGTGCTAGGGGAGGGGCAGGGGAAGTTTATCCCTCACAGACTTCGGAAGAAACCAACCCCCCTAACACCTTGATCTTGGACTTCTGACCTCTATAACTATGAGACACTAAATTCTGTTGTTTAAGTCACTGGTTTATGGTACCTTGTTACACCAGCCCTAGCAGATTGATACAGCATGATCAAACACTTCTGGAATAGCCTGCTTTTTTATTCTCTTTGACTGTCATGGTGAATGTCAGATTCTGTGTTGGAAACAGAGAGAAGGTTGAATAAATGATGAGGGCCATAAACAGCTGGAAAGTGGTCAACTCCTGCTCACGGCATTGGCACTACAAAGGCGAAGACGTCCTCAAGGAACTCTCAGTCTTCACCTTGGCATCATACCTATTGACATTTTTGTAGTCATTAAGAAGTTGGTAAGTGATAGTTTTTTGACTTGTAATCTTATTCCCAAAAGGGTTAGAGACAAAAAAAGTCTGAAAAGTGAGAAAGGCAGGAGACAGGAAAGATAGTAGTAACAGCAAAACAAAATCAGGTAAGACAAACATTGAAACCTGTGCTACCTGATCTTGTGCACAGATTTGGCCTGAACATCCTAGTGGGCCAATGTGAAGAGGGAAACACAATCCTGTGTGGTTCCAAATGGCCATAAGATTTTTAAAAAGCTATTTGGGAGATGCTGAGCTATTTCTTTTTCTTTTTCTTTTCTTTTCTCTTTGCGACAGTCTCACTCTGTGCCCTGGGTAGAGTGCTGAGGCATCATAGCTCACAGCAACCTCAAACTCTTGGGCTTGATCAAGCTTCTTGCCTCAGTTTCCTAAGTAGCCGAAACTATAGTCAGCTACCATAACACCTGGCTAAGAGCTATTTCTGGCACTGGAAGTAGGTAGAGATTTCTGTAAGTAGGTTGAGATTAATGTAAAACTCCCCTGGCTAACATCACAGGAGGAAGGACAGGGGGAGAGTCTAAACAGGGAGAATACTGTGAAAAATCCAAGTCTGCAACAAACAGGTATGCACAAATAGAGTAATAAATGCTTCTCTTATCAGTTAACTCCACAGAAAGGGGTAGAATAGTCAGCATTGGAAGATTTGAAGAATCTGGCAAGCAAATTCTGTGGTGGAATTTCAGCTTCACTTCCAGCTGTTAGATTTCCTGGAAAGGCCTGGGTGACAGATTTCCTGGAAAGGCCTGGGTGACCTCCCCTGGTGGTGGGGAGGGTCTGAGCCCTGTGTCAGACACACCAGTCTATTCTGGGAACTTCAGGCTTCAGGACGTTCGTCCAATGAGCTCAGAAGTGCTCCCCTGACACTGCTGAGGCTCATTTAAAAATGCTTAATATTTTAGCAAATCCCCAATTTAATTCCCTGTATGTTCCCTACATTTTCTCCATCATTATTGCTGATTACCAGGCTATTTGTGCGAGGGGAGCTATTTGAAGGGAAGAGCAGTTTTCGCCTTTAAATCCACTCACCCAGGGCCTCCCGTTTGCTGCTTTGTGCGATGTAAAACTCCCCTGGCTAACATCGCAGAAGGAAGGACGGGCAGCGAAATAATTAACTGTGCCAGGCAAGCGGAGGGAGAAGCAGATTATAAAGTGGAGAGTTTTCTCTACCCAATCCAACTTCTTTTTAATCGATGCATGGGAGAGGGTGTGTCTTTGTTATTAAGGGATATAAGTTCTCTGCACAGGAGTCTGTGTGAGAGCTGACATGGGAGGCTGCTCACTGCGGGGAAGTGCGGGGCTCTCAGCAGGGCTCAGCCGAGACCCACTGGACGACTGGCTGGTGGGGGCCACAGCAGAGAGGCCCGTTCCACTCCCAGACACCTGGCGGGAGGGGCAGGATGTGCAGTGCGAAGGTGTTGGAGGAGATGGCCTCAAATGGGACCTTTACTTTGTCATTCTCTTAGGCAGGTTTTAAACCTCTCTGAATCACAAACTCTTCATCTTCAGATTAAATGAGACTGTGAACATAATGAGCTTATTGGGGTGCCCAGTACGCAGGGCTCACTGGTGGGGATCTTTTGCTATTATTGTCAGCTGACTTAACAGTCCCCAGAGGATGGAGTGATTTACAGATAGGAAACAGAGAGAAGGTGGAATAAATGATGAGGGCCATAAACAGCTGGAAAGCGGCCAACCAAGGGTTGGAAGCCAGTCGCACCGATTGAGCCCTCTCTCTCTCTACCTGCACACTGAAGTACAAATCCATTCAGTCGGAAGTTTTAAGCTCTGGGTTTATGTATCTCTGGGATGTTTGTTGTGTAGACTTCCTCTTTAAACCTGAAGAGTAGAAACTAGGGACCTATATTTTTCCTTTTTAGACCATCTTTAACCCAATCCAAGTCATGATCTGTGGCAGTGACCTAATGGTCACATTTATAAAATACTCCCTTCCTTCCTATAGTGGGGGAGGGGGGAGGAAATGTAGTTCCCAGAACTTTGATTTTGAACTTGGCCATGTGAATTCTTTGGTGGATGGAATTGGTGGAAAATAGCCGACTAATACGTCATTCATTGTAAAACGCACCATTGTTTTATGAACCACAAACAAGGAAAAACACCTGTCAATGAAATCAAGACACGATTGACTGTACATTGCATTCCATTTTTAGAGATGTTAAAATGTGCAAAACAAAGGCACTTTCTAGACATCATAAAATAAGATATGAAGAAAGAAATTCACACATACGTGCAAACACACACACAATGATGATCTAGTATCTTTTGTAACAACCTGGATGGAACTGGCGACCATCCTTTTACATGAAGTATCACAAGAATAGAAAAGCAAACACCACGTGTACTCAATACGAAATTGGAACTAATCTCTCAACACACACAGGTAAGTGCACATTTGGAAGTAAAACTCCACAGAAATCAAGCCGGCATGGGGGAGGACGGGACGGATAAATTCACACCTAACGCGTACAATGCACACTATCCGGATGCTGGGCACACTTCTAACTTTGACTCAAACTGTAAAAAAGCAAATTATATAACCAAAATGTGTATACTCCTGAAATATTCCAAAATATAAAACAAACAAACAAGAAAGCAATTGCCTTAGACCTGAGAAAAGGAGGCCTGGCATAGGACTTGGAGCATGATGTGCTCTGCAGTTCCTTCTGAGAAGTATCTAGCGAATCTGATAAAATATCTGAGCAGCTTTCTGATATTCTCTGTGAGATTAAGAGTCATTTGGGGGGTGTTAGATTCACTCACACAGCTGGCCCCGCAGACTTGTAACAAGGCTATTAACTATGAACTAGCGATTCCAACCCTCAGTGAAGCTGCTCAGCTGTGTGGTCCAGCATCACCTGGGACCTTGTTACAAGTGCAGGACCTTGGTCCTCACCCCAGACCTCCAGAATCTGAATCTGCATTTTAACTGGATCCTCAGTTGATTCCTATACACTGTGAAATTTGAGAGGCACTGGTCTAGCTATATTTCACCACCCTACCCTCATTGAGGGGAAAAAAAAAAACAACTCCAGAAAGAAATCTTCCAGTTGGCTTTATTATCTTTCAGTTGGTTTGAAAGATGATAAGTTTTATTTCAAAGTTGCAGCAAGTTTGACATAAACCTTGACACATGTTAGCAATCAATTCATTTCAGAAGCTCAACAATGTCGGTATTGGACATTCTTATCCTGTGAGGCCACCTTGCCTGAAGAAGTCTCCCATGACCCCAGTCAGCCTCCATTCCATGGACCCTGAAGGAATCCGGGACCAAACTTCATCTACAGTAGACCTTTCCCGCCCTCTCCTCAGGGGCCTTGCTGGAAGCAGCAGAGTATAGGAGAGTGGAAGGCAACAGAGGAAGCTCACATTCAACCTTTCTATTACGGGGGGCTTGGGATTAACCACAAACCATTTTGTTAAAAATGAACACCCCAGATGTACTTAACAAAACTCAACTCTTAATGGTATTATGGCTCTACATCCAGCTGGTCGTAACTCATATTTCCCATCTCTACGTATAAGAAATATGGGGCTATAAAGCGGAGAGCTTGGATGGGAAAGGCAGAATGACATTAAGAGGAGCAAGCACTCCTGACAATCCGCTTTGGGGATGTCTTGCTCTTGCAGAAGGAAATTGCCTACATGGGAAATTTTCACTTAACAATTTTACTGTTTTCAAATAACAGCAAATAAATCAGTTTGTTCCCACTTTGTTGAGGTGGGAGGCTTGGAGAGCCCACTTCACTGGTTGGCTCAGACCTTGCTGGGTCAGCCCACCCAGACATAAGATTTCAGAGGACGGGAGGGCAACACAATAGAATGAAGGGATCTGAAACGCTACCTTTAAAGTCTTGAATTTTCAGCCAACCGGTACAAGCAAATTAATAATGCAGCCCCAGATCAAACGCAACAAGCAAATATTTTTGCATTTAAATCCCCGCATTAGAATGCCCTGTTTATACAATAACTTAATAAATCTAGCCTGGCTGCCAAATTGACACGAAGGTGAGAATCATTCATTAAAATGCAAATGCAATTGAGATGAAATTTGGAATACATTTATTACAGTAATTGAACTTCAGTCAACTGTAGTCACAACACAGATTTTGAACTGCCTTTCAGACAAAAGGATGTGTTGTATTATTCTCCCTCCTCCTCCCCAAGTTAGTATCTTTGTCAGCATGCAAATTAAAGACATTTCCTGAGTGCTAATGATTTGCAATGGAGGATTTCACTCTTCTTTATAGGACAAGATTTTGAGAGATAAAGGTCAACTACATACACAAAAGATTGCCCTGGTAACATATTGTGTACAGGGCAAATTGATTGCAAACATATTCTGAGTGCTTATTGCAACCACATTCTTATTAAATCACGCCAGAGCATCTCTTTACTATCCCTGGGTCATTTGCTAATTGTAATGCCCAACGCTGAGAAATTTGCTGAGTCAGGATCAGATCAAAATGTTTGATCTGAGTCAGTCACCTCTCAGATCAAAAGGTTTCAGATGGCTGTCTCGCCTTTTGGAATGACTCAGCCCGGAGTAAAGGATGAGTTGGTGGGTTCCTTTTGATCATGAACCAATTGGATGGAAGAAAGGTGCTACTGGGGCTGTTATAATGACAGCTTGACTCTCAGTGGAGAAGCCCTTTTAGTTGCTTCAGTTTTTTTCTCTCTTGCTCTTTTGCAAAATTTATGTGGCATTTCTTGGGTCTGGGCAAACAGCATCCATGCACCTGGCAGACTGCTGTTTGAGTTGGAAGAAGGTACACTCTAGAGCATTTCTTTGGCCAAGAAAAGTGCACTTTTCAGAAATCACTCCAGGGTGGCAAAAACCAATTCGTTTCAACTATAGAATGGAGAGATTTCTTGTGTCACTTGACATCTCTGAAAAAGCTCTTACAAATTAATAATGTGGTGCAAGGCCTGGCTAGATATAAAGCAAAGGCCCCGCCAAAAATAAGGGTATTAATTAGCTACTGTCCCCGTCCGCTCCTCTTGAGTTATCTACTTTGGTGGTCATAAAGATTTTGAACTTTTACCATACGTCACATTATCTTTTTGAATCCTATGTGTAGTTTCTGAGATTTCTTCCAGGTCCCTCATTCCAGAGGATTGGCTGACACACCCAGGTTAGTAGCTGCCCAAGGGACGGATGGTTCTGCCCCAATCCCAGCCGATTATCAGACTCTGATTGCCTAATCCTCTGCCCACCAAACTGTCTTTAAAAACCCTGTCTTCCAAATTCTCGGAGAGGAGGATTTGAGAAATTCCTCCTATCTATCCCCTTAGTGCTATGTGGAATTGTTGCAGGAAGACAAGGCCCAATGGAGAGAAAGAATATCCAAACACCTTGTTTAAAAGAAGAAGAGCTTGATTTCAGCCAGTGGAGCGAGGGCACAGAAGAATTCAAAATGGCCACGCTCCCTGACAGGCTCAGTCTTCTCCTTTTTATCCCTAAAAGGTTCTGGCCCACAGGTACCTTTCTCGTTGGTCAGTTTGAATCAAGCTGGAGAAGCAGGCTCAGGCTTTTACAGAACCGCAGGCTTTTACAGAAGTGGAAGCAAGTAAGTTTCCAGGTCCTAGGAAGTTAAATTTCTACAAATTCCTAGGAGTTTAGTTATCATGGGGAAGACCTCACTGGTGTATCTTTGGGATCTCCTTGAGAAGACCTCTGTTCTCTTAGACCTTACCTTCTCCGGGTATTCTCTCTCAGAATAAACTCTCTTCTGTGAACCCTGCTGTCTCTGGATGTTGGCTTTCTCTTGAGCAATGAGTACTGAACCTGGCTGGGCAGCAACACCTTCATATCCAATTAATTGACCATGAATATCTGTCAACTCTCATCCTGTTGGCACCACCCTACCCAGAAACCACCATTTTTTGTCTCTTTCACTCTAAGTAGTTTCCTACCTGGTTTTTCTCCTATGCACCTGCCTGCCACAGGGCTCTTTCCAAAAAGTCTTATTATGTAAGGGTAAATCTTCAGATCCTCTAGTGGCTTCCTACTGTTCTCAGGCTGAAGTCCAGACTTTTACTCCTTCTCATAGCCATAATATCCTCTAACATCTGGGCTTTGGCGCTTAGCACTCATCCAGCCATTCCTTGGTACCCCTTGAAATTGCACATGGTTTCTTTCTTCCCTGCTTCTCTCCCTTGCTCCCAGTCTGAAAGTGCCAGTTGCCTACCAAATATCTACTTTCCCCACGTCCTTAGCAACAAACCACACTATCATTGTTGTAGGAAGATGAGGCCCAATGGAGAGAATGAGCACCCAAACACCACGTTTATAACAGGGAGGACTTTATTCACCAGCTGGGAGCTT
>CAUYON010069527.1:0-11493 GCA_963573935.1 Arctocebus calabarensis | reverse complement strand
CCCTCTGATTTTCTTCCTGGCAGGTGGAGCCATCTGAAACTGTGATGCTAGTCTCTGCCCACCAGAATGGACCTTCCAGTTCGGGAGGGATCGTCCCCCAAACTACAACAGACACTCAGTGGGTTATTAGTCAAACAGAATCGCAGATGGGAGAGCATGAACAAGTGGGTCGTTGGGTGGACAGTGAGGACACAGGGAGAGTGAGCACAGGGGGGCAGTGAGTACAGGTGGACAGTGAGCACAGTGGGACAGTGAGCTCAGGGGGACAGTGAGCACAGGGGGACAGTGAGCACAGGGGGACAGTGAGCACAGGGGGGCAGTGAGCACAGGGGGGCAGTGAGCACAGGTGGACAGTGAGCACAGGGGGACAGTGAGCACAGGGGAGCAGTGAGCACAGGGGGACAGTGAGCACAGGGGGGCAGTGAGTACAGGGGGACAGTGAGCACAGGGGGACAGTGAGCACAGGGGACAGTGAGCACAGGAGGACAGTGAACACAGGGGGGCAGTGAGCACAGGGGGACAGCGAGCACAGGGGGACAGCGAGCACAGGGGGACAGCGAGCACAGGTGGACAGCGAGCACAGGGGGACAGTGAGCATAGCTGGACAGAGAGCACAGGGGGACAGCGCACTCGGGGGGACCGTGAGCAGAGCGGAACGGTGGGCCCGGGGGGACCGGGGCCCAGCGCGCCCCGGGGCACAGCGCGCACCGGTGGCCAGCGAGCACCGGGGGACAGTGAGCATAGTTGGACAGCGAGCACAGGGGGACAGCGAGCTCAGGGGGACAGTGAGCATAGCTGGACAGTGAGCACAGGGGGACAGTGAACACAGGTGGACAGTGAGCACAGGGGGGCAGTGAGCACAGGGGGGCAGTGAGCATAGCTGGACAGTGAGCACACGTGTATAGCAAACACAGGTGGACAGTGAGGACA
This sequence comes from Arctocebus calabarensis, assembly GCA_963573935.1. Classification (NCBI taxonomy): domain Eukaryota; kingdom Metazoa; phylum Chordata; class Mammalia; order Primates; family Lorisidae; genus Arctocebus; species Arctocebus calabarensis. The sequence goes on along the minus strand of CAUYON010069527.1, from coordinate 10,563 downwards.
GGGGACAGTGAGCACAGCTCGAAAGTGAGCACAGGGGGACAGTGAGTGCAGGTATATGGCAAGCAGTAGAGGGTGGTGAGCCCTGGAGTGCAGCGAGCACTGGGGAAGTGTCTCGTTAGACTACAATACCCAACAACACCAAGTCATCGCAGCAAGGCTGTGGCTTGGATATGGAGAAGCACCTGTTCCCCCACTGCAGGTCTACTTGCCAGACTCAGATTTGGGGCCAAAGTCACATGACTTTGGCAGAGTGTGAGGTAGGTTATGTTGTTAAATGACAACCAAAGACCATATTTGTAGTGTAAACTTGGTTTATGATTTTTCCAGAGAAGGGCTGCTTCGGACACCTGTTCAGGTCCCAGAGAGGGAAGTGGGCACCCTGTGGGCTTGCGAGGGCCAAGCCTGGGAGCAGGGAGCAGGGACAGGCTGGAGCCCTCAGAACCCAGCAGATGCTGGAAACGGGTCTAATTCTCCGCTCTCCCCCATTGCCGCACACCGAGTGTGCCAACATCGACTTGTGTACTCTCTCCTCAAGGGATGTGCGGACGCCCTTCAGAAACACCAGGGGTGTTGGCCAGTTGCACTTTGTTAGCGTCTGATGTTGGAGGGAGATTTTAATCTTTCTGTAAGACTGTACTGTCCAAATGGGGCATGAACAAGGACAGGACCAGGGAGAAACGGAGTTTGTGCTTTATCATGAGCAGATAGCATAGCCCCACTCCCCTGACTCTGCCCTCTTATTAGTGAGCATCAGAATAAAGCCATGTGTTCACATTCTGAGGGGAACCCCGGACCTTAGCCTGACACCTCCCTGGTGCTAGGTGCACACGTGAGGTGCACCTGTCTGGGCCACTGTCTGAGTCACAAGGAGAGAGCATGGTGTGGTCTGTATTTTCATGGTGGAAACTGAGGCACAGAGAGGGCAGGAAACATGCCCTCGCCACAAGGATGGCATTCCAGGGAGGAAAATCACACCTGCACTTGTCACCTGAGAGCCCCTGATTATCCTGAGACCCTGGACCATCCAGGGAGCGATGAACCCACCATCACACAGTGCTTGGCTGAGAAAGGACAGGGAGTCCCCAGGAAGCCGCGCTGTGTGAGGGCAGTGCCACCACTCCACTGGGCGGCCCTCCCATGACCCGGCAGGAATTCCTGGGAAGCAGTGGTCTTTAGGGTCCAGTGGGAGGTTCAAGGATGGGGGATTCAGGTACAAATGACTCCAGCAGGCAGGGGTCAGCTCCCTGCACTTCTAGGGTCAGCTGAGCTGCCTCATCATGACATCTTGTGTCCATGGCAAACTCCTTCTCTCTGTTCCTCCAGGAGCATGGGTACTGGACAAGCCTTGAGGGCAGCTTTCCTGCGAGTGGGAGGCAGGGTTGAGGACATGCTGTGACGGAGAGAGAGCCTGAGACCTGAAGGTGCTGGGGGGAGGGAGCCATCCCCATCGTGGGCAGCACTGGGGGACACCTGAGAATCCTCCTCGGCTGCCCAGGTGCCCTTGGCCTGGGCCTGAAAGAGCCTGGGAGTCCACAGCGGGGCTCCCACAGGAAGCTGAGCAAGGTGCCTGGACTGCTACCACCGTGGGGGCTGTCCTGGCCCCCATCCCTGATACCAACTGTGCTCTGTGAAAAGTGCCTTGAGCAACCTGTGATTCATTTGGAAAACTATTAGAAACACTCACATTTCCCATTAAAGGCAACTTTTAAAGGTTTTCTCCCCCACATAATGAGCTTCATTATGTGCAGAAATTGTAATTTTCTCCATGGCAACTCATTTTCCAAATGTGTGACCACATCCAGTGGCAAACAAGCTCCACAAAGAGGAGCTTCCAGGGCACCGTCTTGATGGCACCGGCTCCACACAAGGCGACTTCAATGATCAGTTGTCCACTCTGTGGGGAGCAGATACCCCAGAGCCAAGGGCCCTCCTCATGCGGGTTAGGACACTGCCTTCCACGAAGACGCTCCAGCGTTTGCTTGTCTTAGGGACAGACTGGCCTTCTGGACACTCTGCTGTCCTGAGAAGCCCCATGTGGACGGGCCAAGGGAGGCTGGAGGGTGGAGAGGTCTGAAACAGGGTCCGGGCAGACACTGAGGGAGCTGTGAGGGACTACAGGGGGCTCTCTGTCCCTGGGGCCAGAGGGACCGTCCATGGCCAGCACCAGGTTGGAGCCGATTGACTGGCACTCAAGTGCACGGACGGAAGTAAACCTCAGTGAAAATCAAATCTCCCGTCTTGTAAGGACACGACCAGATGGAGTTACTGCCCACCCACTGCACTGTGACCTGGCCCTAATGAACCAGATCCGGGATGATCCTGTTTCCAAATAAGGGGCCAGTGCAGATGTCCACGGAGTGTGGGCGTGTCCACCCCCTCAGGATCAGGACACAGAACATTCCAGGCCTAGAAGCCCCTTCGCACCTCTGTTCAGCATCTCTCCCTGCGCACGCTATGGTGATTTTGCCTGTTTTAAGTTTCATGTAAGTGGAACCATAGACTGTGTTCTCTTTCTCTCTCTGTTTTTTTTTTTTTTAGAGGCAGAGTCTCATTTTGTCGCCCTTGGTAGAGTGCTGTGGCCTCACAGCTCACAGCAACCTCCAGCTCCTGGGCTTAGGCGATTCTCTTGCCTCAGTCTCCCAAGTAGCTAGGACCATAGGTGTCCACCACAATGCCGAGCTATTTTTTTTTTTGGCAGTTTTTGGCTAGGATTGGGTTTGAACCCACCACCTCTGGTATATGGGGCCAGCACCCTACTCCTTTGAGCCATAGGCACCACCCAACGCCCAGCTATTTTTTTATTGCAGTTTGGCCAGGGCCGTGTTTGAACCCTCCACCCTTGGTATATGGGGCCAGCGCCCTACCCATTGAGCCACAGGTGCAGCCCTCTCTTTTTTTTTTGTCTTCCTCGGTAGAGTGCCGTGGCGTCACAGCCCACAGCAACCTCCAATTCTTGGGCTCAAGAGATTCTCTTGCCTTAGCCTCCAAGTAGCTGGGACTACAGGCTCCTGCTACAACGCCCAGCTATTTTTTGTTGTTGTAGTTGACATTGTTTGGCAGGCCCTGGCCTGGTTCGAACTCGCCAACTCTGGTGTATGTAGCCAGCACCCTAGCCACTGAGCTATAAGTGCAGAGCTGTGATTTCTCTCTCTCTCTCTTTTCTTTTTGTAGTTTTGGCCAGGGCTAAATCCACCACCTCCCACCTATGGGGCCAGCGCCCCACTCCTTTGAGCGACAGGCAACACCCTGCTGTGATCTCTCTTGCATCTGACTTCTGTGGTCCCAGCTACTTGCAGGCTGAGCTGGGAGGGTCGCTGGAGCCTGGTAGCAGAGCAGACCCTACCTTTACCAACACTCAGAGGTCACTGCAAGGAAGGCACAGCCTCTCTCTCTCTCTGTGTCGCTTCGTACTACAGTCTCTCTAACTTTCTGTGTTGGTGGACGTTCTGGTAACTTCCAGCGTAAGAATTTTGGGGAGACATTCAAACCATAGCAAAGTCCTTTTGCAGCAGCTCCAGCCTGTGGGGACATCCCATTGCCATAGCTAAGTGAGAAAAATAAGGACAACTTTCCCATGAAGTAAAATTTAGCCATTTAAAATATAGTCCTTTTATCAGGAAGTATGGACTTTTTATTGGTGTGAAAAATGTCTTTTCTGAAAAGATGCCTTGGCTCGGCGCCTGTAGCACAATGGTTACAGCACCAGCCACATATACAAAGAGTGGCAGGTTCAGGCCAGCTAAACCACAATGACAACTGCAACAAGAAAATAGCAGGGTCTTGTGGCGGGCACCTGTAGTCCCAGCTACTTGGGAGGCTGAGGCAAGAGAGTCACTTGAGCCCAAGAGTTTGAGGTTGTTGTGAGCTGTGACACCACAGCACTCTACCGAGGGCAACATAGTGAGACTCTGTCTCCAAAAAAAAAGAAAAGAAAGAAAAAATGCCTTGGTTTAAAGGGGAAGCTGTTGGCAAATCTGTATTATTCCCCAATTTACTTAGTAGTCTAGAAATTCAAAAGCTCTCTAGAGGCCCACTGGGGCTACTGAGGCCTGGGCCTGCCAGGGAGGCACCAAGAGGAGGCAGGTTGGACTGTGTTTTAGAAAGATGTGTGTTTAAGTGCCACTGTGGATGTGGAATACAGAGCCTTGGACCAATACCAAGAGAAGACTTGTTCAGGGCAGCACTGCCCAACAGAAACAAAATGCCACAGATGAGATGTTAAGTTTCCCAGAAGCCCCAGTCATTTTTCACGCAATAACTGTGTGGCCCCACGCCCACAGAGTAGTAAATGCTCCATGCAGACTCACTTTTGCTCATCAGTGTCTCTGGCCCAGAGGGGTCCTCAGGAAGCACATCATGCCCCTGCAGGTGACAGAACCCTCCCACCTCCAGCCCTCCAAGTTGCCCAAGGCAGCTGACCAACCCTCCCGGCCACCGCCCAGAGAATGAGGGCCCAGGGCCACCATAGCTCCCAGGTTTCCAAGAGAAGAGTTGTTGCTTGGAAGGTGATGCCATGTGGGTCCCCGGGATGTGGCAAAAGCATCTCCTGCAGCAACCCCAGGAAATTGACAGAGATTTGGGTGCTGGGGGGGAAGGTGTTGCTACAGCAGATGGGAGGCAACTTTGGAATCGGGTATCTGGATGGAGACTGGAAGAATTTTGAAACACTTAGATTGAGAAACTTAGCTTGCCTTCAAGAGACAGGTGGTAGAAATAGGAACATTAAGTTGCTCCTGAGAAGGGCTCCAGTGGAAACAAGGAATATTTTGTTGGCAATGCTCATAATGCAATATGGCAGTGAGCTTGACTGAGCATACTCTACTGCTAGCTGGAAAGTAGAACTCGGAAGCCATGAATTTAGATATTTAGCTGAGGAGACTAAACGAAGTGTTGAAAGTGTAGTCTGCTTTCTCCATGATGTCTACAGCAAAATGCAAGAGGAAAGAGATAAATTGTTAAGCAAAAAGGAAACAGAACCTGGTGATTTGGAAAGAGAAACCTCAGATATCCAGATAGAGTGCTCTGAAGACAGGGCCCAGGGTGTGGACATCCTTTGCTAAAGAGATTACAGGTCTGAGTCCAGTAGAACCCCAGAAAAGGGATTCCCTGGAAAGATCTACAGAGAGCTCCTCTTGTCTGAGGGCCTGGACCCCTGTGACTTGCGTGGGAGACAGAGAAAGCCTTTGAGAATTGTATACCAGTACAATGCTGCTAGCCTAGAAATAAAGGGACACAGACAGGATGAAATGAAAGAACGATAACTCGAGGACAGAGCCACAAATGCAGAAGCCTGAGTTGAGTGACAGGACTTCCATGGTTGAGAGGGCCAGACCCAAAGGACAGGGTGTCCAGCCAGAGGACAGAGTGCCCAGCCACGTTTATCCTCAGGCCCTGCTTGGTTTGGGACTCGCTTGAGAACCACACCCCCTTTTTTCCTTACCATTTCTCCTTTTTGGAATGGGAATGTCTGTCTTATGCCTGTCCTACCATTGTATTTGGAGAGCAGGTGACTTGTGCTTTCTGGTTGTATAGGTCTACAGTTGAAGAGTTTTGTCCTGGCCACATTCAGACCTGATTTAGATGATTTAGACAGTAGTTCTCAACCTTCCTAATGCCGTGGCTATTTAATACAGTTCCTGTGGGTCACGACCCACAGGTTGAGAACCACTGATTTAGAAGATGAGATTTGGGACCTTTTGAGTTGATTATAATTAGGTGAGATTTGGGACTTAGAGTTGACGCTGGAACAAGTTAAAACTTTTGGGGATGTCTGGAGTGGACAGAGGACAGACATGAATTTCTGAAAGACAGAGAATAGATTGTTATGGGTTGAATTATATCAAATTCAACAAAAACAGACATTTTGGAATCCTGATGCCCTGTACCTCAGTGTGTGGCCTTGTTTGCAAATAGGGTCGTTGAGTATATAATTAAGTGAAAATAAGGTCATATTGGGGCCAGATGGGACCGTAAGTCACAAAGACTGTATCCTTATAAAGGAAGAAGAGGGACAAAGAGGGGAGATGACCCTGTGGAGCAGGAGCAGAGCTTGAGTGATGCAGCCACAAGCCAAGGTACACCAAGGCTGCGAGAAGCTGGAGAAGGCGAGAGACACTCTCCCCATGGGCCTTTGGAGAGGGCGCAGTCCTGTTGACACCTTGATTTTGGATTCTGGCATTCAGAACCATGACAGGAAAGTTCCCATTGTTCTGAGCCTCTCGGTTAGTGGCACTTCGTGGCACAGAAAACGACTACAGGTGGCTATCTATGTGGCATGTCTCATCTCTTCATGTGGACTGCAAACTCCTTGAAGGAGGGACCTTGTCATCACCTTCGTCTTCTTCACCTTCATCCTCTTAACCACCAGTGTTACCCAGCACTGCTGACCCCAGCATTGCCTGCACTTGATACATATTAATTCAGTTACACACAAGGCTCTAATGTGGTAGGGTCTACATTTAAGCATTTTGCAGATGAGGAAACTGAGGCAGGGAGGATGTGATAGCTGCCCCAAGGCCACACAGCTGTCGAAGGGAGGCACCCAGTTTCACACTGAGGCAGCTGGAGTCCAGAACTCTTTGGCCGGCTCTAAGTCTGATCCACACCCAGACTAACTCTGTCTGTTCAGCACATGGCCCTGGGAGTGGGGTGGAGGGGCTATCAGCAGGGCGGTGTTCTGCAGAGGACAGCAAAGCTGCTCAGAGGGATGAACAGCAGGCCGCAGCTCTGAGTCCTCCCGACTCACCCCCTTGCTTTTCCTTTTCCTCCTCTTTTCCTTTCTGACTGGGTCTCATCTATCTCCCCTATCAGGGGGCCTCCATCCTATGTAAAGAGTGCAAGCCCAGAAACCACTTCCCCACCACCACTTGTTTAAAAACTGATTTGAGGGCGGCGCCGGTGGCTCAAAGAGTAGGGTGCCGGCCCCATATGCCGGAGGTGGCAGGTTCAAACCCAGCCCTGGCCAAAAACTGCAAGAAAATAAATAAATAAATAAAATGTCAGTAGTCATAAAGTTTGAGAAAGCCGATTTAAAATAAATAAATAAAATAAAAACTGATTTGAAGGCATCTCCTGGTTTGAACAAATAGAAAGTGCCAGGATTTGATGTGTCTCTGGTTGTGCAATGGAGACCCTTCCCTGCTAAGTATCAAGATGAAATAAACTGGAAACTAATCTGAATCTTATCCAAAGTCAGAACGGAATGATTTGTGGTAACAGCACCACCTGCTAGAAACCATTCTAGGACTGCATTGACCGTGACTCCCGTGGATCGAGGCTCTCTCTGAGTTAGCAGGTGAACTGCAAGGAGACAGAGGAAAACTCTTGTGTGCGTCTCTCGGCAGCGTTCTGAATCATGTTCACGAGTCTGTCATTAGTGACCACCTCAAGTCAAAGACTCAGACCAAACTCTGAGAGGCCGAGGCAGGTGGAACGCTTGAGCTCAGGAGCGCAAGACCAATCTGCACAAGAGCAAGACCCTGTCTCGACTAAACATAGAAAAACTAGCTGCAAATAGTGTTGGGCGCCTGTAATCCCAGCCACTCAGGAGGCTGAGGCAGGAGGTCACTTGAACCCAGGAATTTGAGGCTATTGTGAGCGGTAATGCCATGGCACCCTACCCAGGATGACAGAGTGTGATTCTCTCTAAAACAAATAAATAAACAAAAAAAACCCAAAAAGAAGGCAGAATTTGAAGAGCAAAATGTGAGAAAGAAGCAAATTATGAACTTTTCATGTTCTTTTTAGCTATTTGTATATCTTCCTTGTTACATTTCTGCTAAAGTTTTTCCTAGGTTTTGAAGTTCTATGTATCTTATTATCTTATTATTAATGAATTGTAGGGTTCTTTATATATTCTACCTTCTGCTCCCTTGGGGGGGGTGGGGTTGATCTGTTCTGTTTTTTCATGCTGCCAGAATGTTTTTGTGGGTTCCTCTTTATGTATGTTTTATACTTCTTCACTTCCTTCCCTACTTCTCCTTCATTTTCTTTGTCTCTGCTTGGGTGTTGGAGTGGCTGAGAGCATCTGATGAGATGTCTCTGGTCTACCATGTTGGAGTTGTCCTACCTGTATAATCTAGATAAAAGTCTTTTGGTGAACAAATGTAATATGAGTGCTTTTTCCTAGTCTGTGTCTTGCTTTTTAATATTTACAATACCTTTTTGAAACACAGAAAATTTTAATTTTGAAAAATTTCATTAATTTAAAAATTTTTAATAATGTTTTTCTTTAATAGTGATTTGGGGTCCTATTAAAAAAAAAAAACCATTGCCTACCCTAAGTTCATAAATACTTTCTTCTACGTTTCCAGAAGTATTGTATTATAGTTTTAGAACATACATTTATGTCTATGATCAACCTAGAATTAATTTTTGTGTTAGGGTGTAAAGTAAATGTAAAAAGATTTTTCCCCGGTATGAATATTAGATTGCTCCAGCCACATTAACTGAAGAGCTCCCAATGACTCGCACTTGGTGCTATCGTCAAAAGTCAAGTGATGAGGGCAGTGCCTGTGGCTCAAATGAGTAGGGCGCTGGCCGCATATGCCAGAGGTGGCAGATTCAAACCCAGCCCCGGCCAAAAACTGCAAAAAAAACAAAAACAAAAAAAAAGTCAAATGATGGTAGCTGGACAAGGTGGCTCACACATGTAATCCCAGAACTCTGGGAGGCTGAAGTGAGTGGATTGCTTGAGTTCAGGAATTTAAGACCAGTCAGAGTAAAGTGAGACCTGCCTCTGCCAAATGTAGAAAAATCAGACAGGCATTGTGGTGGGCACCCAGCTACTCAGGAGACGGAGACAGGAGGATCACTTGAGCCCAAGAGTTGAGACTGCTGTGAGTTATGATGCCACAGTACTCTACCCAGGGTGACAGAATGAGATTCTGTGTCAGAAAAAGAACATCAAGTGATCATGTACGTGCTGATCTGCTCCTGAACTCCCTACTCCAGTGTGTTGGCTGTAGGTGTGAAGATGCCAATACCGGACTATCAAGTAACAGATTTATAATAGATCTTGGAGTCAGATAGTATGAGTTGCACAACTTTGTTCTCCTTTTAAGAAATCATTTCAGGTTGGGCGTGGTGGCTCACACCTGTAATCTCAGCACTCTGGGAGGCCAAGGTGGGTGGATTGCTTAAGCTCAAGCATTTGAGACCAGCCTGAGCAAGAGCAAGACACCATGTCTACAAAAATGAAAAACAGGCCAGAGGATTGCTTGAACCTGAGAGTTCCAGGTTGCTATGAGCTATGATGCCACTCTATCCAGGACAACAGAGAGAAACTCTGTCTCCCCCCCCCATCCCTCCCCAAATAAATCATTTCAGCTAGTCTAAGTCTTTGGCATTTCCATGGAAATTTTAAAATCAACTTGTCAATTTCAAAACTCATACACACAAAAGCCTGCTTGGATTTATTGGGATTACACTGAATCTATATGTCAGTTAGGGGAGAATTGGCATCTTAACAAATTTGAGTCTTTCAATCCATGAACATGGTATATTTAATTTCTCTCAACAATGTTTTATAATTTTAATATATAAGTGTTACATGTGTTTTACTAAATTTGTTCCCAAGTATTTTATTTTGTTTGGTGCTTTGTACATACCAGTTTTACATGTCCTTTTTCAACTGTTCCTAGAATACAGAATACAAAACATAATTGAGAATGTTTTCATACAAATACAAAAACATAATTGATTTCTCCATCTTGACTTTGTATCCTACAACTTAGCTAAATCCACACATTCCACCAGTTTTTGTGGGTTCCTTAGTATTTTCTATGTAGGCAGTCATGATGTATGTTAATAGAGGTTTTATTTTTTCCTAACCAATTGTATGCACTTTTTTTGTGTGTGTTTTGTTTTGTTCCTTGCCTTCCTGTAGTAGGTGTGACACCCACCACATGTTGAATTGAAGTCTCTGGTCTCAGGGGAGAAGCGTTCCATCATCCACTGGTCAACACAGTGAGGAGAGACAATGCAGCGGGAAGCGCTCAGCACCTGCTCTTGTCAATTACGGGAGGGCTCCTTCTATTACTAGGTTTATTTCCTGTCATAAATGGATATTGAACTTTGTCAAATGCTTTTTCTGTGTCTATTGAGATTACAATAGAATTTTCCTGTTCATTTGGTTGATGTGGTGACTTACACAGCTTTAGTTTCAAATGTCAAACCAATCTCACATTTTTTTGAGAAACTCTAATTGGCCAAAATAGGTTATCCTTTTTTTTTTTTTTTTTTTGTAGAGACAGAGTCTCACTTTATTGCCCTGGGTAGAGTGCCGTGGCATCACACTGCTCACAGCAACCTCCAGCTCTTGGGCTTAAGCGATTCTCTTGCGTCAGCCTCCCTAGCAGCTGGGACTACAGGCACCCACCACAGCGCCCGGCTATTTTTTTGTTTTGCAATTCAGCCGAGGCTGGGCTTGAACCCACCACCTTCGGTATATGGGGCCGGCGCCCTACTCGCTGAGCCACAGGAGCCACCAGGTTATCCTTTTTGGATATCAATGCTTCTGATTTGGAAATATTTTATTTAGTATTTTTTCACCTATATTTATGA
>CAUYON010069524.1:0-26175 GCA_963573935.1 Arctocebus calabarensis | reverse complement strand
TATTCTTCTTAGCAAAGTATCACAAGAATGGAAGAAAAAGTATCCAATGTACTCAGCCCTAATATGAAGCTAATTTATAGCTTTCATATGAAGGCTAAAACCCAATTATAGCACAAGAATACAGGGAAAAGGGAAAGGGAGAAGAGGAAAGGAGGGAGGGCAATTAGTGGGATCACACCTACGGTGCATTTTAGCAGGGTATTGGTGAAACTTATTAAGTGTAGAGTATCAATGTCTTCATATAGTGATTAAGAAAATGCCGTGAAGGCTATCTCTAACAATACGATCAAAATATTTCTGATTGTATATGAAGCACATTCTGCCCTATGATTGCACCAATGTACACAATTATGATTTAATAAAATTATTTAAAAAAATAAATAAAAGCTTGAGGTTCCGTTTATGGACCAGGAGAGCTTATCATAATCTATGTTTTATGAGAATTAAAAAAAAAGATTGTGAATTCTACAATTGTTGAGTATTATATATCAAATAGATGCTATTTATTATGATATTGTTAAGTTTTTCTACATCCGTAATTATTTTCCGTCTATGTCTTTTTTCAGTTGTTAAAAGAGGATATTGAATTCTCCAGCTCTAATTGTGAATGTGTATATTACTCTTTCCAGTTTAGCCAATTTTTGATTGACGTATTTTGAAACTTGGTTGTTTGGTATATTCACATTTTGCACTGGTATATCTTCTTGGTGACTGATAATGTTTTCATTATATAAAGTTCCTCTTTGTTTCTGGCAAAAAAAAAAAAAAAGAGTTGCAAAAGAAAAGTGAAAATAAGGCTCGGCACCTGTGGCTCAGCGGGCTAAGGCTCCAACCACATACACCTGAGCTGGTGGGTTCAAATCCAGCCCGGGCCTGCCAAACAAAAATGATGGCTGCAACCAAAAAATGGCCGGGCTTTGTGGTGAGTGCCTGTAGTCCCAGCTACTTGGGAGGTGGAGGCAAGAGACTTGCTTGAGCCCAGGAATTGGAGGTTGGCTGTGAGCTGTGATGCCACGGCACTCTATTCAGGGGGACAGCTTGAGGCTCTGTCTCAAAAAAAAAAAAAAGAAAAGTGAAAATAAGACTTTCATTCATGATTTTAATTCTAACATGTGATATATACGATCTACTCTATAATTTTGTGATCTATAATATCTAATATTTATAAATATATAAAAGAAATATAAAGAAAAATACATAAAAGAAAAAATTATTTTAGGTCATTTAATCTGAACTGTCTTATTTCAAAACAAAATTTATTATATCTGAAACAAGAATCCATATACTGAATCAAAGTATGAGCCTAAATTATTGACACCATTTTGCCATCCTAATGGTAGCTTGTTTATGCAAGCAGCAAAGAAGCCTCAACAGAGAATGGCAATGAAATTATAACAGGTTTTTCCACAGCTTGTTGAGAACTGAATACTTTTCCTTGAAAGAAATGGTTCAAAGCCTAGAAGAAGTGGTGCAAGGTCTGGCAAATATGGTGGATGACAGAGTTTGCCACTCCAGCTTTCACAGTTTGAGTTAGCATTGTTTCAATGATAGCTTTGTCTTGCAAGAGTATTAGCCTGTCTCTCTGGGCCAGTCTTGAAACCTTAATCACAAGCACCCTCATCATTTCATCCAATTGGTGCAGTAGACATCCTCTGTAATCTATTGACTGGATTTCATGAAGCTTTCATGGATAATATCAGTTCCAGACAGCCAAACAAGCACCATTGGCTTTTTCTGGTTAATATTAGGTTTGGGGCTATGTTTTGGCACCTCATCCTTATCCACCATTATGGAAAATGCTTGTGACTATCAAACAGAATCCAATTTCACCATACGTAACAATATGGCATAGAAATAGTTTACCTTTATGCAGTGATGGCAAAGAAAGGCAAGTTTCAAGACTATTTCTGTCTTAACACTCACTTAATCCTGTGGAACCCATCTATCCTGTTTCTTTACCTTGCCAATTTGTTCCAAATGGTCTGTAATTGATGAAATAGTATATCAAACCTTGCTGCTAAATCACACATAGGTTGTGATTGATTTGCTTCTACTACAACATTCAGCTCATATTTATCCACCTTGGTCTCAGGTTGCCCACGTGGCTCATTTTTAAGATTAAAATCACCAGAATGGAACTAATTAAGGTATCAAATATTGTGCATTTATTGTCCACATCCTTCCAAATTCTTGGTTGAAATTTTGAGCTATCTGCTGCATTGGGCCCATGATGGAACTCATATTGAAAAATAGCACAGTTTTTTATTTTTTTTTAATTTTTTACTTATCCATGATTTCACAAAAATTTCTCTAAGAATTTTTGAAAGATAATCACAACCCAAATGTACATGTACATTTAAAAGAATAAGCATCTGGCTTCCCAATTTAAAAAAAAAAAATCAAATGGAAGAAGTGTCAAAGTGAAATGTTAGAGATATTATGAGAGAAGGAGGGTTGCTCAAGGTAGTCACCAAAATAAAGAAAACAAGTAAGGTTTTAATGAGGTAAGAAAAAGCGTTTATTATTGACCTGCACAGTAAGCCGGGCCCCTTTTTAGTGACTGCAGGCACCACAGAAAGTGCAGCCTCTGGGGTTTTATATGCAACTTTGAGGAGTATCAGCTCCTTCTTGGAAGTCTCCTAGGGTATTAATCAATTCCATTCTCTAAACAGCCCACATGCAAGATCTTAATAACAACACACATGCTTAATAACAACCCACATATAGCTCACTCTCATAATATCCCAAGTCAACCATACCCAGACAAATCAAAAATATCCTAACATCTATCACCTACCCTGTTCTTACCTGGCTAACTACCTAACACTATCAACTGTCAATGTTAGTACTTATGGAAATCAGACATTTCATACTTTGTATACAGGGTGGCCATAAAATTCATGTGCAATTTAAAATAAAGAACTGTTTTACCTAATAAATAACTATTGCATCTAATCTACAACCATTTTAAATTGCACATGAATTTTATGGCCACTCTATACATATATTCATATGCATGGATATGTGAAATATATTTAAAAGGCGGAGTCTCATTGTGTCCTCATGCTAGAGTGCAGTGGCATGATCAAAGCTCACTGTAGGCCCAAACTTCTGGGCTCAAATCATCCTTTGACCTCAGCCTTCCAAATAGCTAAGAACACAGGTGCATGCTACCATACTCAGCTAATCTTTTTTCATTTTATTAGAAATGGGGTTTCACAACATTGCTGATTGTTCTCAAACTCCTCGCCTTAAGCAGTCTTCACTAGAAAGACCAAGCCATGTGGAGAACTTTAGAACTTCCAGCACCATCCCCCATCCTCCAGAGAGGGGATAGGAACTGGATATTAAGTTAATAATTGATCATGTTTATGTGATGAAGCCTTCATTAAAAATATCAAAGTCCAAGGTTCAGAGATCTTCTGGATTGGTGAGCATCTACCTAATTATGATTCTTCAGATTTTGCCATATGTGCCTCTTCCTTTTTTAGTTCGTTTGTATCCTTTATCATAAACCAGTAAGCTCAAGTGTTTCCCAGAATTCTCTGAGTCATGATAGCAAATTATCAGACATGAGCAGGGGGAGCTGGGATTCTATCATTTGTAGCTAATTTGAACAGAAGTGTAGATGTCCTAGGAACTCACTACTTGAATTGGCACCTGACATTGGGGGCAGTCTTGTGGATAGTATCTGGATAACTCTGGATGGTATCATAAATAACTTGTAGGACTCCTAGTCATTGTCCAGAGAATTAGAGAACTGGTTGGTATGGAAAAACCCATACATTTTCTGCCAGAAATGCAGTGTTACATATGTGTTGAAAGAAAAAGAGTTGTTTTTCTATTTAAAATTAGCTGTATTTTTGTGCAGTAAAGAGTTAGCTTGGGAGGCTTGAGTTGTTTTGTCATTGCAAAGAAAGGACACGCCCTTGACAAGCTCCTGGTTGATAAACATGTGAGACTTGGAATATCGTGCTTGGTAAGGGTACTGGGTATGGCTGAGACTTCCAACAGTTAATGCTCACAATGCAAAAATACATTGAACACTTGTTCTGTGTGCCTGAGGGCTCTGGGCCTTGCCCTATCTCTTTGGCCTCCTGGGAGCTAAAGACTGAGTAGCTGAAGTCAGTCAGGTGAGCACACATTCACATGTCTAACTTCCCACCTAGAAAACCCTGAACACAAGACTCAGGCAGACTTCTCTGGGTGGAGATGCTTTCTGTATATTACTAATAGAACTAAGCACATTTCTATGTGACTTTTTCTAGTGAATTGAGCCCGAGGGTGGTCTTGAGGTCTTGGTCTTTTAATTCTGTCTTCCCCCAACAGAATTAAAATGAAATGTGCTAACATTTGAACTTCATAACTCAGTCAACAAATATTTTCCAAATGACCAATGAACAATGCTATAAAATTATGCATGGATAAATGATCCACAAAATACAAAATAGACAATGAATTTTAATGTAGCAGAGTAACAAAAGTTTACCAGTGTGTTTTCAGATTCTATTTTTCAACTAATCTCTAAGAAACTATTGCCAACTGCTGAGTTTTAGCATAAATTTAAGAAAAAAAATCACTGTTATCTAAAAAGGATATTATCTTACCCATCCCTTTTCTATCTATGAAGTCACATTTTCTCCATATATTTCAACCAAACCATTACGTTGGAACAAATTGAAATCAGAAGCAAACATGAGAATCCAGCTATTTCTATTAATCCATAGGTTAATGAGATTTGCAAAAATAACAAACAGTTCCACTATTCTTAGTAATTTATTTCCTGACTTAGAAATATATTTTTATAAAACATTAACAAATAATATTTATAATATTTTAAAATCATTAATAAATATTTTAAAATGTTCTCAATACCAAATGTAAATATGGCAAATAGTGCCAGATATAACTCATATTTGAGAAAAACTTATGATCCCTAACAATTTTTAAAGAGCATATGGGAGTATTAAGAACAAGATGTTAGAGAATCATTGGTATTATGGTCAAGTATGTTCTTTCTCCTGCTTCTTCTGGGTTACTAATAACCTCTGGTTTAGGGGAACCTATTTAGAGAAGAGATTTATCCCTTACTGTTCAGGGAAAACTCAAACCGTTTTTCTTCTACTTTCACACCACAATCAACACAGAAGGCTTGTGTAACTCCAAAATATGTGGAGATTTCTTACCACCAGAAAGCTTGCAATCAGCCCTGTATGTAGAGACCAGCTAAGTATCCTCCAATTAAATTCTAACACGTCTACTTGGAGATGACATCAGATCCCATGGGGATGGACTCTGTCCCTGAGGTTCCCTCCTTCCCTTTCACACACCAGTTGCGCCTGGGCCTTCAGAACTTCTGACCAACTGGCTTCAAGTTGGGGTTCCCACAACCCATTTTGTGGCTGGATTAATTTGCCAATGTGGCTTATGAAACACAGGGAGACACAATCACTGGTTTATTGTAAAGGATACCTTAATGGAAAGAAGTAAACAGATGAAGTGCTACGCAGGTGCTCAAAGGGTCCTCAGTGTGGTTTTGAGCCCATTCTGCCCTCCTGGCACATGGATGAGTTCTTGTTCACCTTCCTAAAAGCCCCCATGTGTTCAGCTCTCCCAAAGTTCCCCCAACTCTGCCCTTTGGGCCTTTTATGGAGAGTTCATTGTTTGTCCATGATTGAAGCATGTGATTCCACAGGAAGGGTCTGATCTAAACCCAACAAGGCCCATCTGTTCACATTCCTCTTGGCCTCTCTCTACGGTATTCCTTTCTCCAGGGCATGGGGCAGGAGCCTCTTTGGAGTGCAGGTTTTACAATCCTGATCAGATTAGAGTCCTGACTTGAGCAGGTGAAAGCAGGACAGGAGAAGGTCAGAGAGAGATTCTATTTCTTGAGCCCTGCTTCTGAGGCCTAGACGTTTCTAACATAACAAAAGACTGTAACAAAGAATGCAAGAATTATGGGTCAGGAACTGTGGATAATAACATATAATAATATTACCCTTACTTAACTTGTTCTGATGCAGTTCTTTGGGATTTTTTGTTGTTTTTCTGTCTTATTTCTGGCTAACACTGGCACTTTTGTTGACAGCTTGTGTGGTAGGAATCTAAATGCTTATTCTCTCTTGGAGTGCTTGTTTTATTTCAAGGGTACAGGGTATACCTTGTCAAGTGCCAAGGCAGATAGTCTTTCCATGTCTCTGTTCTGGGGCCATATTCCGGCATGCTCATTGGTGTATGCATCCATCTTCAGTTCCACCTGCTTCTGGCCCAAATATGGCTCCTCTTGCTTTTTCCTTAGACATGTGATATCTTTTAAACCAAATTTTCCAACTTCAAATTCCACCTTTGAGTAAATACTACATAGTCTCTTTCTTCTGAGTTCTCCTTGCCTAGCATGAAAGCCTCTTGGGAGAGTTAATGTATACTTGGAAGTTCCTTAGGACCACGTAACTTTGAGTATTAGCTTGTGCCCTTGCTGTGTCAATTGTTAGTGGTGACAGAGCCACTGCTTAAGACCAAGAATGCCAAAGATCTTTTTTTCCCCTTTCTTTTTCCCCTGCAGTTGATCCCAACCTGTTGGGTGTTTTTTTGGGGGGCCCCTGCACCTCATTTAGGGAGTTTTCCCTAAGGAGGAGAAAAAATAAAAGCCTCTAAGCTTCTGACTCAGCATCGTTATTATCACTTCTCTTTCTCTTTCCAGTCATCTTTATAGAGACCAGAAAAGAGGTGGGGGAGGCTGAGCAGAGATGCTTGGGTCTAGCAGAGTGGGTTCTCCTAACTTTTAGGAAATCCAATGGAAGACATCTGGCTCTACTTGTTTATAGCTCCCTTTAATTTAAGGTTTTTAGATCCTTTTTATGCCTTGGCTTTGGTCTCACTGGACAATTCCCAGGAAATATCATTCAACATGCTGCTATATATGTAGGTATCTGAGTGAACATTCCAAAGATATACATGGATTTTGAATTGTGTATTACATGCACAGCATGAAATATATATGTATATAATAATATATATATATATAAAACCTCTTAGCTAAACTTCTTTGTAGGAGGCTAACGAATAGAAAGTGTCTATCAGAAAAAACAATTAAAGTGATCCTGATAGATCTAACTAGATTGCTGATAGGCTTAAATTCTTCAAAGAGTAGGTTACTACCATTTTAGGTCAACCTAACCAATAGTTACAGAGCATCTGTGAAATAAGTAAGATCTAGTTTTTGCCTCAAGAAGCTTGCCCTTCAGAGGAAGTATGTGTAATCAGTTTACTCACTTGAAGCAGGTTGCACAAGTCAAAACAGAGGAATTGTGGAAACATACAGAATTGTAGCATAAGCTTCAGCTGGCACAGCAGGGAAAGACTTCACCTGGGAAGTTTGACTTGAAGTGAATGATTAAAAGTGAGATCTGGCCAGGTGAATATAGTTGTTTGACTATAATTAAGTAGAAAAAAAATAACAAAACAGAAACTTAGGGTTACAGGGGAAATACATGACGCACACAGAGATCAGTAGAGTATGGTGAAGAAGAACTAGGGGTGTGGAATGGGAGTGGTTTGGGCCAAGGATGAGTGTCCCAGGCAACATAGATCACATAACATGCAAATAAGATAAGCTTCTCTGCCATTTCAGGGAATTAAGTCACTGTGACTTAAATTACTTAGTAATGAGCACCATTATTTTTTAATATACACAGTACTATATAAATAAAATACCCAAGGACTACATATAGTGTAATTTTTCAAAGTGTTGCCATGAATACTTGCCTTTCAGGAAGTTTTTTTTTTTTTTTCATTAAAAAAGCATAAATCATTTTCTTAGCTTTTGGCGAGTTATTTCGTAATTAAAATTATAAAATCATTGGATACTTTTTCTTCCATTCTTGAGATACTTTGCTAAGAAGAATATGTTCCAGCTAACATTGTGCATTATTAATTGCTGTTACATTCACTCAGCAAACGCTTATTGAGTGTTTTTTGAAGTCCTATCCTAAATGCTCTAGAGGAATAGTGGGAATATAAGTTACAAATGAATTTAAACCAAGTCTTCATGCAACCAATGGCACTGCTGCAGAGAGAAATCTCATTACCTGAGCGCTATGCAGCATGTGAAGCATGATTTGCTACAAACTTACTTGATCACCCACTCTTTTTGCTGATCCTCCTCTAAGTCAGAGCTTCCCAATGGGTGGGCAATGGCCAGGTAACTGACACATCAAGATAGTCACGGTTTCATTGACCAGATGATTTGCATCCCAGAGAATGCCAGGTAGATGTCAATGAACTTAGCGTGTTTACAGAGGAAAGACACTGCCCAAATCTCCCTGCCAAGCATCTAGAAATAACTGAGAGGTGGACGATGCTGCTTTATATTTTGTTAATGGAAAGTTCGAGACCACTGACTGTTGGGTTGTCAGGGATTCCTGGGGCACCACACAATAGAAGAGCTATTTCCAGAATACTAGGTAACTGGAGAGCTTTTATAATGGCTTGTAACCCCTGGAAATTATTGCAGTAGAAGGCTCAGTAACAATTCTTATGAAGCAGACAAGAGCAGCTGCTATTACTTCTAAGATCACATATCACACAAGGCTTAGAATTGAGGAATGGGAATTAATAACTGGTTTACATCAGTAGGATTTTCCAAGTACGTAGGGCGTTGGTAAAATCAATTTAAAATATATTCATATTTGAGGAAAGGTTAGCTGCTGAGGTGAGTCAAGATGAGGACTTCTAGTTAAATGAAAAAGTACATTTCTATGTTTTAATTAATTGTGCACAATCATATATAAGGGGATCATCAGTGAATGAACCTTTCACAGACATTGAGTTACTATAAATATTAATGCCAGTGGTTCAGTTAATGTTATTTTTTATTTAAAAAGGAAATAAAATGGATCGCAGTACTTTGGGGAATACAGCATTTTCAGAGATGCGTGGGACTTAATAGCTGAAGCTGCATGAAGAATGGTTCTGACCATATGTGAGCGAGTACCTCACATCTCCTGCGAGTTGCTCTTCACTTGTCTAAACTTGAGACAGAAATGAAATTAAGCAGAACCTCCTCAATTTGACAGTTGGAGTTTCAACATGTGACAGAACTGGAATTTTGGTCAAAGAGCTTAAGGCAGGAATTGCTGCGTTATTTATAGGTATTGTTCTGCAACAGAGGCCTTGATTATTTAAAGCAAAATTATTTCCCCCCTTGATTATCTAACTGCAGTTATTTATATCTGTACTGACATACTCATCACGTATTGCCTCGGGGCACAAAACAGTGCTTATATATAAACTATCAGAGAACAGATAACGAATTTACTCAGACTGATATCCTTGGCTTAAAGGTAGGAAACAAAAGAATGGTAGTGTTTCCCAAGTTTCCCCCAAAGCAGAGGCTGGTGGGTTGGGCCAAATCATTTTCAACTTCTGGGGAATTTAATTTCCTCATCTATGAATGGGAACTGAAATAGATGAACAGATGTATTGAACAGTTCGATCAATCATTGAACAGTTGTATTGAAAATGGTCACATCTGTGAAGGTGCCTGGCACAATACTGGGCATAAGATTTATCAGTAAATATCAGAAATGGATGGGGAGGGATCAAGCGTCTTCACGTAAGCAATTCAGGGCTTGAAAAAGTAGAAGCCGATGCACGCTGGTGGCTCTTATGTAATTTTACCTACTGGATTTGAAATTTGTGTCTCAAGGAAGCCTGATATCCTTTCTAATGTCTTGTACTAGGTCCTCTTTGTTTATTTACAGTACCTGTTGTCCCTTACAGGCCTTTGTTTGAGGCCCTTGTTCTAAAGATTTCTTCATTCTGTAGCAATCGATGTTATCTCGATGTAGGTTTCTTACTCTTAAGGTGTTTTCCCCAAAGTACCATGTTTCATAAACAAAGCAAAAAAATGCTCCCTTCCTGCTTATTCGTGTGAAAGCTTGAAATCTTTCCACCAGCAATGGTTGGAGGGGCTGGGTTAGTAAATTTATTTTTAAAAGCCACTTTTTTTAAATAAAGAGAATGACTCCGTGGCTTCGGTGCGTAGTAATGGTTTTCTGGGAGTCCTGAAGATGAACCTCTCTCAAGGTATTATACCCCCAGGGTTACCCTTGAACCCCACTCTTTCTCCAACTCCCCACCCACCGCAGTGGAATACGACATTTAATCTAATGTGGCTCCCAAGACGTGGAGAAAATGTGTCCCATGGGCTGACATGCCCTGGCAAGAGTTCTTTTGTTGCTAAGGCAAGTGGGATGTTTGTGTGATTAGGAAGCAGGTCAGCTTTATCAAAATGTAGATCAAGCCGCTTTCTACTTCTGACTTGTTTTCACTGAGTCTCAGATACAAACCACTGGTAAGATACAACACTAAGAAAGAAGAAACATTCCCCCAATTAATCTGTAGCACAATGTTTTCTTAGCATTTAAATACTTCATCTACATTTATTGAAAGAGCTCTTTTAGGTTTATTTAGTCTGATTACTTAAAAATCATATTATATATTTCTCCTGTGCATACGTAAAATGGGACGTATAAGTGAAATAAACTTCTTTCTTCTTTGTTTTCTTTTTTCCTTTTTTTTTTTTTTTTTTTAGACAGAGCTTCACTCACTTTGTCACCCTAGGTAGAGAGCCATGGCATCTTAGCTCACAGCAACCTCAAACTCTTTTTTTTTTTTTTTTTTATTGAGACAGAGCCTCAAGCTGTCGCCCTGGGTAGACTGCCGTGGCATCACAGCTCACAGCAACCTCCAATTCGGGGGCTCAAGCGAGTCTCTTGCCTCCGCCTCCCAAGTAGCTGGGACCACAGGCGCCCGCTACAATGCCCGGCCATTTTTTGGTTATAGCCGTCATTGTTTGGCGAGCCCAGGCTGGATTCGAACCTGCCAGCTCAGGTGTACGTGGCTGGCGCCTTAGCCCGTTGAGCCACAGGCGCTGAGCCAGCAACCTCAAACTCTTAAGCTCAAGCAATTCTCTTGCCTCAGCCTCACCCACCACAATGCCTAGCTATTTTGAAGAGGCAGGGTCTCACTCTGGATTGTGAGCTCGGGCAATCCGCCCACCTCGGCCTCCCAGAGTGGTAGGATTACTGGTATGAGCCTTCGCACCTGGCCCCGAGATAAACTTCTTAATTCTCAACTTTTCAATGTAAGAGTCATCATGTCTGTACATTTTGAACCATGCCAAAACACAGTGTTTCTTTAAAAAGAGTTTTTCTACTATCTCTGAGTTTATACCAGAATTCAAACTATGTTCTTTTCTTAAATGGTCCTAGAAGGGAACGCAGTTGTCCATTCATATTCCCAAGGAACTTCTACCAAGTTACTACATCTCTTAGTGAGCTAATTCTTCAATGCTTTAGGCATAGATCCACAAATGCACTAAGATCCAACACACGTGGTGCGTTCCATGGGTCTCCTGGGTATCTGTCCAGACACCTTTCTGCCAGTACCACCTGAGCCCTGAGACGATCTCTCTCCCTGGTCTGAGGGAAATCCTTCTTCCTTCCTCTTTTTTTGAGTGGCTTTGCCAGGTCTGCAACTTCTCTGAATAGGTAAGGCTTGTTTTAAATAATGCCTGTAACTCAGCTGAAGTGACAACAGTAAGAACCACTGTGATCAAGAGGGTCCACCCAGGTAGGTGGCTCATGCCTATAATCCCAGCAGATTACATGGAAGTGAGAGGATTGCTTGAGGCCAGAAGTTCACGACCATCCTGGGTAAAACAGCGAGACCTTGTTTTTACCAAAAATTGGAAAATTATCCAGGTATGGTGGCGTGTGCCTGAGTCCTATCCACTTGGGACACTGAGACAGGAGTCGAGGCTGCACTCCGGCATGGGTGATAGAGTGAGCGCCATCTGCGTTGTCATAGTTACTGCTTTGATGTGGATTGCTTTCCAGTTGAGGCTAAGTAAGAGAGCAAGGTCCCGGGAGGATGGGAAATAAGCGAGATAAGAATGAGGGTAGAGGAATGGAGAGATGGCAGGAAGGGGAGAAAAGCAAAAAGGAGGAACTCAGCGTTCATTCAGTAGGATTTAGCAAATACTTGCTCTGACGGAGAGGCGTCACGCACATGCTAAGGCTGAAGGGGAACCTGTATTCGAGTAGATAACAGTCAAATGCAGGGAACAGACACTGATGAAATGTCACTCAAGCGAGGGTAAACGTGAGCCGGGATAAAATCTATGAAGCGGAGCTGTGCGTTGCCATGAGGTTGTACTAGGAGGATGAACAATCCAGAGGAAAGTCAGAGAAAGCTTTCCCGAGAAACGGCTGTTCGAGCTAAGACATAGAAGGAAAAAACGTGAGCCAATGTGTTTGCAAGGGTAAGAAATGGACAGATTCTGTGAGCGAATTTCAAAAAGTCCACCCAGGTGGCAACCTGGAAAATAGATCAGATCGGAGGGCCATCAGAGTGAATGTGGGACGAGACAGGAGCCTAGGAAAGAAAGCAAAGATACTATCTACTTGTGGTGGTAGAGGTGAAGAGAAGTGGATGGATTTCAGTTGTATTTGAGAGGTGACATTGACAGGAGCGGACAACTAAGGTGGCATGGGAGAAGGTGAGGGATCAGGAGGTGTCAAGGCAGACTCCCGGGAATTCGGTTCACATAACTAGAAGGTTAGTGGTGTGGAAGGAAAAATGAAAGTTGACTGGTTTAGAGAAAAGAAGAAGAATTATTCGTAGCCTGATAGAGTAAAAAAATGCAACAGCTTTGAAGGCTAAAAGTCATAGTGTGGGTTCAAGTCCCGTCTTATTCATTTACTAGTTATGTGACACTAACTTTCTTTGAGTCTTATTTCCCCCATCTTTAAAAACTATGTTACAAACATCCACCTCAAGAGTTGTTGGGACAATCAAATGAGGTTTACATAGAGGAAAATGACCTCACATACAGTCAAATGCCCCACACGTGAGATACTACCATAACTATGAATTCACCAGCAACAAAGCCTGGAGGGAGAGTAGCTATTTTCAATAACTTCCTGGGGTGGGGTGACGCATGAGGGTCTTGACAGCTGAGATCTCAACACTCTGTAAGCTTACCTAAGTGAAGTTTTCTCCTTGTTGATAATGTACAGGGCAGCTATTAACTTCAGTTGTCTGGTGAATTCCTTCTACTTCATTCCAATCTTTTTACCCCCCCGAACCCCCGCCCAACCTGGATTAAGGGCTCCCATATAGGAGCAAGCTACACTGCTTTTCTCAACTGAGATCCCTTATCACTTGTAAGAGGACTATAGGATTTAGGAAAGTGTAACCCGAGAGTTTGCACTAACAGATGAGCACACTCCATTAACTTCACACTCCCAGTAGGGTTTGGGTGAAGGTTTTACCATTCTGTTTTTTTAGCATCAATTTAGCAAGAGCATTTTATATGACATGTGTAATTCCACTGCCCTTGAATGACCTCAGCAAATTCCTTTCTGGCTTCCAAATATTCTCTCATTAAAGGGAGTCATTAGGCAGTGAAAACTACAGCCATAAGGGTTAGGAAAACCTTGGAATGGGCAGGTGAAGGGGAGAAAGGGGTTAAGCCCTGTGGAATCCAGGTATTACCTTCCCTGTCTGCAGGTGTCCTGGCATTGTAAGATTCAAGTCACTACCAAAATTCTCACCCCATTGGCTTATTCCATTTTT
The DNA here is from genome assembly GCA_963573935.1 of Arctocebus calabarensis. Lineage (NCBI taxonomy): Eukaryota > Metazoa > Chordata > Mammalia > Primates > Lorisidae > Arctocebus > Arctocebus calabarensis. The sequence goes on along the minus strand of CAUYON010069524.1, from coordinate 12,534 downwards.
TTTTCCTTTGTTCTTTGCGCACATTATTTCTCTTTATTTTAGAGCCAAACTGTATGCCTACAGTTTGAGTGTATGTGTGTAAAACCACACTTATCTTTCACTAAATTATTAAGAAGATTATATTTTCCATCAAGATGCTATTCAATTATTTTTTTCACACAATAAACAATCACGTTCATATAGAAAAATGTGTGGGAGCATGGGAGTCACCACATGGGTTGCCATTTCACTTGTGTCATGTTTGGGTGGACGATTGTGAAGCACCTGTTTGAACTCGGAGATAACTAGACTGTGCTTGGTTCTTGATCTGGATATTTGAGTTTTTACTGTATACACCCAAATTAGGATTTAGGTGTGTGAAAGGGGTAGGGAAGGAAGTGGAGTGGAAGCTGTAATTCGAAATGGAAGTCCTAGGAGTGTAAGATCTTCCTTTTCCTACTAGTTTTCTCTGCCTTCCTAATTTCTGCCTGTTTGGGTATGAAAGCATTTCAAGACATAAAGACAGTTTAAAAAGTCAATTTTAAATCTGAATTGTATCTCCCACAAGGACTGCTGTTTTCACTTTCAAAAAACTCACTTGGCTGTGGCTTTGCTGAGTTCAAAGCAGGAGCATTCCATAGAAACGTCTAATTAGCATGTGCAATAGGAGTTCCTCTAAGCCTGGTTGTTTTAGGAGTCACAATACAATAGAAGGAAGCCAGAGCTGGACATTGTCAAGCTATGGAATGAGTTCACTTTGTCTGTGAATGGAGTTACCTGCCAATAAATCAATTGCCGATGAATTAAAGATTAGGAAGGAACCTGGAGGAATGATCCGGAGTGAAGGTCACAGCAAAGGGAAAACCTGTCAAACATTACAATCAATGAGAAATGGTGAGAACTTCTGTTTCCAGACCCCCAAATAAAGCTCTTGCAGAGATAAAAATGTGAGCTTTGCATACCATCAAACCTTCTACTGTGTTTATCCTGCTCAGAAAGACTGAAATTGGGGAAGAGTAAGGCCTCTGCCAGCAGACTGTAGGTCATAAATTAGTTAATAAAATCTGTCCCTTGTTATCTTTGAGATAGCCTATTTTATATATGCTTGTCTATTTTATTTATTTCTTTGCTTACTCCAGGCTGTATTTTGATAGCATAAGTCAATATATGAGTTTTAGATTATATAAAAGTTTATTTAAAAATGACCTGCCTTGTAGGAGGAAAATAATGGGGGGAGGGGGCGTTATATGCTATGCCAGTAGTTTATTGCTGTTGATCAGAAATTTCAAAGTTAACTTTAGATTTCAATACATAATACTAATGATTCCAAGTGATCATGTAGTGATAGTGTATTGTTATATTCTAAAATATACTTATTTTACAAAAATTAATCTGTAATGATGCCTCTAAGATTATTTCAAGGTTGATGTCATTCTAATAGATTATTTCCACATATTGGTGTTAGTACATTCAGTTCTTGTTCTATCTGCTAGAGTCACTATCAATGATAAAGCAAATATATGTATCTATGTACATTTCTCTATGTATTATGTACATAAATATATTTACTCATTTGAAAGTTTCTCGTTTTTAAGTAGGGCACACATTAGCTATTGTTCACTGACTTTGTTTCAAAATCAAAAGAAAGATACAAGAAAAGAAAATGTCGCAATTTTTTAAGACTGAATGTAATAACTTAGAAGATAAGTGGAAGATCAAAGAAGTCAGGGGGGAAATGAAAAGTAAAAAGAGAAAAGGAAAGAAAAGAGAAGCAGGAAGTGTTAGAGAAAGGGAGGTCCCAAAGCAACAAGAAACTATTCCTCTCTCCAGCCAAGCCCACTCCCCATATACACACAAAAACCCAGAAAAAAATAACACAGGTACAAGACTAAGGGATCAAGAAAAGAAGAGGCAGACCACAAATTGCTAGAAAATACTGGAGACAGAAAGAGGGGAAGGAAGGGAGAGAGAGGAGAAGAGAGAGAACAAAAGAAAGGAGGAAAAATACTCTGGGGAAAATGCTTGCAAAGTTACAGAAATGAGCAAAAAGGGAAACGAAATGAGAAATTAAAAGGTAACATTAACAAATTAAGGAATAAGAAATGATACAAAAATGGGCATTGTGCTTGAGCAGGTGGATTGCCAAAAAAACATTGTTCTCTAGGTATCTTTATGAAAGGAAAAGTAGACAGCACAAAAGTGAAAGTGGGCAATTAGAAGAAAACCAGAATAAGGCAAAGGGGTGCCATTAGCCCACGTGCCAAAGCAGCCAGCTGAAGAGTGGATCCCCAAGAATGGCTTAGTAATAACGGGGTCCTTCCCAGTGAAACTGACCCACAAAGATGACTGGACTGGTCTAATCTTTGTAGTTGATTATGTTCTACAATAGTAGTGCAGGCGCAGTTTTCTTTTTAAATGTTCCTAACCCAAAAAGGCTTGAGTAACAGGAGTCCAGGGCTTCTAAGCTGTAAGGTGCTCTGGAGAAGGTTGGCTCTTCCTGACTTAATAAACGGTTGGTGACCTAAAGACTTAGGTTTATGATTCAGCAATCCCAGGAACTGTTTTTATGGCAAGTTTGCGCCTTACAGCCAATCATGTATTTCAAGGCCCATTTCAGAAAATAAGTTTGACACAGCATGTTAGCTGTGAATTATTCTTAGCTGCAGTGAGGAACGATGCTCAGTGTGGTTGAAGAAAGCTTACCAGTTGTTGACTCAGAATTATACAGCTGTATTGAAAACTCCAGTGGGCAATTCTGAAGACGGCAAACTTTACTTGGATGCAGTGCCGTCACACCTCCATTAGTGCCCTGCTTGGAATGCAAACATCTGCTTGCTTTTATTGCCCATGTGTTACTTAAGATGGTCTGTTTCTTTATGACGTAAATCACTGGAATCTGCTGACTATTTTTAAAGACTCCTTTAGTGTTTCCCTGAAACGATCACTCTTTACAATCGTTTAATAGATACTTGGTCCTTTAGGTACCCAGAAATTACAAAGATCGTATTTTCATTTCTCCTGACCTTTTCCAAAGATGACATTACAACTGGAGTTCCCCGGCGCAGAATGTGTTGTCTTTCTGGGCCATGTGAATCACAGGTTCACATCAGCACGTTAGGTCAAAAGAAACTTCACATTTCCAGTTACTGCCTATAAGACTGCTGGGTTTTGCCCTCTGACCTTAGCTGCGTGCATTTGTTACTTCAGTTTGCCCTGCAAGGGTTTGCTCTTTCGTTTTCTGCTGATTTATCTCACCCTGGCAAGGTACAGGGCAATCTGTTTGTCCTCTAGGCTATATACGTAGATAAAGCTTCAGGGCAGCAAGGATTGCAATTTTAATTCCAATGGACTGGTCATATTCCAGAACATCTTGGTGGGCAATATTATCTTACTTTCATGGTAAGTAAGAACTTAAAGCCAGTGGGAGTTGCTCAAGAACACTGCCATGAAACAAGGGTTCTCCCTATGGGAGAAACAAAGTCCATCAATTATGATGCCAGATTTGAGAAAGGATTGGCATAAGATACAATGAATAATGCAATGGCTCTCTTTTGTCCACTGATTACAAAGGCATGGGGACACACCTATACATACCGGGTCCTGTAACTTACAGACAGTTACACAATAGGCCATCTGGAAGAGTACTCTGATTCCATAAAATGTGCATCTTACTCAGGTCCTAGGATTGCATGTTGGCAGGAAGTTTCCAGGGAATTCCCAAGGGCAGAATATTGGAAGATGAGAATTTGAAGACTGTGAGAGTTCCTGAAATTTGCCAGAAGATTAAGACAAGGACTAATTGGAAGACTGATTCCAGAAAGAACAAATGTGGAAATGTTGGAGAATAATGATTTCATTCCACTTAGCATCTTGTTTCTCGTTCTCTCTGGATTCTGAATGTTAACTTTATGAAAATAGGAGGGAGGAAAAAAGTGTGTACAAAAGGGAAACAATTGCGGGGTAGTGATAAAAGGGAAACAATTGCAGGGTGGAAATAGAAGAACATCCACTGCCTCGTGACTGGGGAGAGAAAATGCAAGGGAGAAATTTAAAGTCATGATTGCAATAAATTTAACAATCACAAATTTAGTAGTGTCACAAATAGAGTGATGTAAATAACAGAGATAAATTACAATTCAAATTATTTTCATTTAATTAGTTGAGAAGATTAAATGAGTGGTCTTCAGACATTTTTGTTATTTCTGAAGTATTCATGTTCTTTCTCTCTCACACACACAGATGTACACATAGGCACACATGATGCAAATTATCCCCCATAAACAAAACAAAATGAAAACAATATACATGTGCTGCTTCCCATCTCAGCTAAGGAAAGATGTAGAAAAGAACTCATTTTGCTTTTACAACCCTCAACTTGCCACAGCCACCATGACTAGCTATTGAGTGCCCCGTAGGTGTGTGCAGAGCAGCACAGAGGTTAGGAGGACAAACTTTTGAACCAACAGAGACTCAACTTAGACTCTCTGCCATGTCACTTGCTGGCTATACTTCTTGCTCTTAACACTTAACTTCCCGACCTTAGTTTCTTTTAAAACCTGCCTCCTAGGCTCAGCGCCTGTAGCTCAAGCGGATAAGGTGCCAGCCACATACACCAGAGCAGGCAGATTGGAATCCAGACCAGGCCCGCCAAACAACAATGACAACTGCAACCAAAAAATAGCCAGGCGTCGTGGCAGGAGCCTGTAGTTCCAGCTACTTGGGAGGCAGAGGCAAGAGAATCACTTAATCTAAGAGTTGGAGGTCGCTGTGAGCTGTGATGCCACAGCACTCTACCCAGGGTGACAGCTTGAGACTCTCTCTCAAAAAAAAAAAAAAACCTGCCTCCCAGAATCATTTGATAAGACTAAATTAGAAGTATGTGTACTATTCCACGTAGAGGAAGCACTCATCCCCTCCAAGCTCCTTGGGGATGATGGCCCAGTACGTGATAAACACGTGAACCGCGGAACTTACTCTAAAGGACAAACCGTGCAGAGCACACCACCTGTTGGGGAGACGGTGCCCACCAAAAGGCTTTTGAATTCATTGGTTAATACTTTTCCTCCAAATCATGCTGAATTGTTTCGACTTCCTTCAGAGGCCTGTGAACTTAAGAAGGACTTAAGATGCCTTTGTTAACATAGCTACTGAAAAGGATTGATAATAGCGTATAGAAACAACAAGCTACCAGACTTAAAGGTAGACATTTATTTTCTATCACCCCATCCATTTCATTCACAATCGACAGCTTTATACTTTCAAAGAATCTTGCTGAGACTAGATGGGCCTGAACCTTTGCATGTGAAATATTGCTCAAATAATTGGAATTAACAATACTAAAATAGTCAGTGATTTCAGGCAACTGCTGTAACATCTGTTGACGGAAAAGTAACTTTCCAGAGTTTTGCCTGGAGATAAATTCTCTGTAACTTGCTTGAACAAATTGAACACAGAGTTAAAATTTATTTAGAAGATGATGTTTTCCCCTGGTCTGGTGTTAGTCATTTTAGAAATATACATATCCTGAGGACATATTTCGACAGGGCAATAACCCTAATCAACAACAAAATCCTAGTTCTATAAATATACAAAAGTGACAGCAATATGAAATGAAAGAAATTAATATCCCATAGCCACTTCCACTTCTTTTACCCTCATGGAAGTGAGAGTGTTCTTTTGAGGAGAAAGAAAACCATGTTGAAGTCATCCTGAGGTTCACTGGAGGAGTTTTCCAAACTACTTCATTGCAGAAGTCTATTTATCATAAATATATTTAATTTTACCTTTTCCTCCTCTTAGATTCCAAGCCATAGACAAATGATTTACTTACTTGTTCTACTGAACAGTAGATTACAAAATTTCTATCCTTCTGTAATGTTTTATAAAAAGACCTCAAAGGAAAACACTTAGCAGTTCCCATCCTCCAGATGGGATAGATGAAAATTAAAGAACATAGATCTTTGTTTGCTAAGTTATCTTAGCTTCTGGAGCACAGATGTTGTGTTTTCCCCTCACACGTGTCTGATCCTTCAAAGGTGTTTATTTGCCTTACTACCTGTCTATGGAAGTGTCATATGGTCTTAGTCTTACAGAATAACCAACAAAGGAGATAAACCTAAAAGTTCAACATCAAAAGACTTGAGATGTCCCTACCTTAATGTTGGAATTTGGATCATATAGTGAAATTGTGTAATTTGATTTCTTAACTTGAAAAACTGCGGTAGAAGCTGGGGCCTAGCAGCCCCCTGGCTGGGTATCCATAGCCCCTTTCTCTTTTGCTATTTTACAAGGGATCCTTTTGAAAGAAAGTATATCCATCACAGGTACCTTTGTTCACTCACAGGTCTCCCAAACATGTTCCTGACTTCCATTTTGTAGGTAATGATGTCTGCTAACCAATATTCAAAATAGCACGTACTAAATTCGTTTCCCCACAGGCACATGGAAATAATGTCCATAGTAAAATATTTGGAGTCTGTGCAGCAGCACCAAAGGTACGATTTAGTTGGCTGTGGTTGTTGCACATTCGACAACTTTGGTATTCAGGAAAGTCTGCTGGATACTTGGGGATGCTGAGAAAATGTTCGAGAACCCGGCATGAACAAAACCCACATCTTCTCCAACCTGAAGGGGCATCATGAAGTGGAGGACCAACAACTATAATATAAAACACAACCCACTCATTTGTTCAACAACTATTTATTAGACACGTATTTATTAGGCTATGGAGACACACGTTTCCTGCCCTCAAGGAAATTACAGTTTGATAAAGAATTTTAAATAGGTGCTAAGTAGAAGCACAAAGTGAACATTTTCATTGGAAACATACAGAGCACGTGTGAGAAGAAAACTACATTCTGTTAAGTGTTGACAGTAACTCTGGTGCGTGTTTATATCAATGTTGGGCTCGTAAAGATGGTATAATTAACAGAAAACGATCAAAACTACTTTGTTGGGTGGGATTTTATGATTATTACTGTTATTTATTTGCAAACTATCATTTATGTTCCTGCTGTCTACTTGAAACAGTCCTGAAGTGGTCGAAGAGAGTACTGAGGCCTTAGTGAGTGCCAGAATCTGCAGGTGAGAGCTGGGACGAAGCAGGCTGCTGGTGCTCAGTCACAGAAATTCTCTCACCCAGTCTGGGGACGGGGCCTGAGAGTTTGCATGTCTAACAAGCTTGCAGGTGATGCTCATGCCACGTGTCCTCAGATTCCACTTTGCAGCACTGATTAAGATACAGACAGCCTGTTGTGATGCCTTCTAGATTCTGAGGACAGCATGAAAGATGATGGTAGGATGCCTGCATTTCTTGGCCATGGCCACCGGAGTGAAAAAGCCAAGTGTCAAGTGCAATGTAGATATGAAATAAACTCTTTGGACCACTCAGGAAACTTGTTAGGGAAGGCTTTAGATTTGGGGGATTGCACTTTATCAATACTAGTTTAACTCTCTCTAATCAGTACAGTCAGCTCGTGTTAACACACGCAGCTGCGTGACCCCTGAGGGCCTGTTGCAAAGGGTTTGTTCGCTGTGGTCATGAGCTTTAGAGTGTCCAGTTCCCGTGCACGCTCTGGAGAATTCTGAAATGTACTTTGCATGTTTGCACTTTGCTGGCCCCGATCACTCGCCTGTTCTCTGAGGTAGTTTTGCGTTTTGAGTGAAGAAGCCACCCAGGATTTTATTGTGGAAGGCTGTGATAAGGACAGACCTTTGGATGTGAGCTCACAATATCTTTAGGAGCCAAGTAAACTATTTTCTTTCTTTTCTATGTGTGTAATTTGTCTGATGCAAGCGATGGGATGAGATGGAAGAAGTGATTTCTTGTCCTGGCTCAGCTGGCATGGACCATTCTGTGACTCTGTGACTGACCTTTTGGGCTCAGTTAAGTTTTTCAGTGTCAAGTTCCTGGGTCTACAAAATCAGAATGCAAGATAGGAGGGGATCGGGTAAAGTACCTTTACCACAGTGTCCTGTGTAATGGGGAATTTTGTGGTACTGTTTCAAAAGGGCATTTTAAAGTATGTGCAAAGGGAATATTGTAAAAAGGAATAAGCATGCAGTTACCACGTAGACCAGATATCGCACTCTTGGGCATTTATCCCAGAGAAATAAAATGTTCACATAAATATTCACAGAGGCTTTATTCAGGTTAGCCTGAATGTGGCAACAACCTAAATATCCTTCAAGAAGTGAAGGTTAAACAAACTGTGGTATATCCTTATTGTGGACTACTATGCATCAAGAAAAAGGAATGGCCCATGGGTATGACCTGGATGAATCTGCAGGGAGTTATCCTGAGTGAAAAGGCAATGCCAAAAGGTTACATACTATGTGATTCCACTTGTCTAACTCTCTGGAAATGCCAAGATTTTAGAAATGCAGTAGACATGTATGGTTTCCAGGAGCTAGTGATAGGCGAAGGGAGGGAGGTGGATACAGTTATAAAAGGGCAACACAAAAGATCCTGGTAGTGATAGAATTAAATGCACACACACACACGGTGGTCCAAGTAAACCTGGGAAAATATGAATAAAATCAGTAGATCGTATCACTGTCAACATCCTGGTTGTGACATCATGCTATAGTTTTGCAAATGTGCCCATAAGACAGTGGTTCTCAACCTTCCTGATGCCACGACCCTTCGATACAGTTCCTCATGTTGTAGTGACCCCCAACCATAAAATTATCTGGATTTCTACTTCATAACTGTAATTTTGCCACTATTTTATGAATCGTAAATATCTGATATGCAGGATGGTCTTAGGCAACCTGTGAAAGGGTCATTCAACCCCCAAAGGGGTCACGACCCACAGGTTGAGAACCACTGCCATACGAGGAGATTGAGCAAAGGGTGTGAGGTGTGTGTATGTGTTATTTCTTACAACTGCGTATGAAATGACAATTGCCTCAATAAAAATTTGAATTAGATGGAAGCTTTTTTAGAAGGTAATAAGGAATTTTGTTTATTGTCAGTCAAAAATTGGTGTTGATATGATTAAAATGTCGAATTCTCAATAGTGTTCAATAATTAAGCATCAACAAGTCTTCTACTTTTATAAACTTTCTGAAAGTAAACCATTGCACAGAGAGGGAAAAAAATTTTAAATGTTCCTCTACAGCAACAGTTCTCAACCTGTGGGTCATGACCCACAGGAACTGTCTTAAAGGGTTGTGGCATTAGGAAGGTTGAGAACCACTGCTCTACAGCATGAATTGACAAATAATGGCTTTGCAGGCTACATCCAGGTTGCCATCTGCTTCTGTATGGCTCCAAGCTAAGAATGGTTTTTATATTTTTTAATTTGAAAAATAAATTCAAAAGAAGAAGTAATATTTTGTGACAAAGGAAAATGATACAAAATTCAAACTTCAGTGTCTATAAATAAAGTTTTATTGGAACACAACTACACTCATTCATTTATGTATTATTATCCAGGGCAGCTCTTGGGCTACAACAGCAGAGTTGAGTAGCTGTGACACAGACTGTCTGGCTCATGAAGCCTAAAGCACGAACTATCTGACTCTTGAAAAAGTTTTCCCACTTCTACACTAGAGGGGTAATTGCCCAGGACTTTCTAGGCTTAGAAGGTCTCCCGTTGTTACTGGGTTTCCTAATATAGCCCCAGTGAGTGATTATCTTGGTTTCCGGGCACTCTCAGAAAAACATGAGGAAAATCATGCTAACAGCTCACAGCATAAATCCCCTAAGAAAAGGTTCTAAGTGTCACTGCCGGAATAGCATGGGTCTTGGGTTGTTCTGCTTGTATACGCGACCCTTCTGGCAGAGACGTGGATCAAACTAAGCCCACAGGACAGTGGGTGTCCACTGAGAGGGTGAGAGAGAGAGTTTTCAGGGGTTTCTCGTGGAGCATAGGAAAAAATGTGGTCTCAGAGCAAGGCAGACGGATCAGGTTCCAACCCTCAGGTGAGTGCCAGCTCTGTGACCTGGGCCAAGTTACCCCTCTTTCTAGATTTTCCTTACTCTTCTTCAGAAGCAAAAGGAATAGCAATCCCGGCTTTAGGGATGCTGAGAGGATGCACCTGGCCAATGCTGGTGCCAGGCTGGGAGGCCAGGCCTTACCCTGTTTTTGTGTCCAGGGGCTCTCCATGCCTCTCCTGTTTCAACCTGACCTCAGAATCTACACAGAGACGTCAGAATTCTTTCACAAACCTCAATCAGGTTCCACTTTTGCAGTTTCTCCGTAAGTGTCTATGGCGTGTCTTTTTTCAAAAATAGACTGTTTCCCTGCTGCTCAGACCTCTCAGCTGAGAGACCCGAGTGGAGGCTCTGACACAGTGGAATATAAATCAAATCTACTTTCCAATTATAGGATGAAATATGTCTTCAGTGCTGGGGAAAACCTGCAGATTGATGTTATCCCAGTAGGCTCGGCACTAGTCTCCAGGAATAGGCCAAGTCAGGTTTTAAAATGTTTCCCGGCCTTTGGGTTATAAAGACAAGCTCCATACTGAAATCAAACAGTCTGAAGGGAAACACACACGGAGCCCGGCTTGCGGTTTATCACGGACGAACGTTCAATTCAAAGTGCCCTGGCCTGTGATTAACTCTCCACATCGGTTCAGTGGAGACTTGGACATGAAACTCACCAGCTTCTCCCCGGCCGAGTCAGACTGGCAGCCTTGACACTGTTCCACGCCACACGCTCTCTAGAAAGAACATAAAATACAGTCTCAGGTGTCCTCCCCAATCCGGACCAGGTAGAACAACACTGGACTGACTCAAGTACTGAGGGAGACATGTGACCCTGAACATGACTTTGAGTCCTCATAAAGATGCTCAGAGAAAAGATTTTGAGGATAGTAATGTTTATCGGGGTTCTGATGTACAAGGGTGTTGCCCTGAGAGAAAGAGAGAGAAAGAGAGGGTGGGAGAGACAGGGAGAGGGAAGTAGATAAATGAGTTTTCATCAGGTTGAGTAGGTATTTTTAGATTCTGTCAATCTTTTAGATTAAGAGCTATGGCTAAAATTACTTACTTTGTCACCCTTCTTTCCTCCAAGTGTCTTAAAAATATGACACCCTAATAACCAGCAGAAAGTAAGCACATGTATGTAATAAACCAATATATATTTTTTTCTCTATAGCTACTCAAGCTTTGTTGCTTAAAGATAAATGAGAATGGCTCGGCGCCTGTGGCTCAGCGGGCTAAGGCACCAGCCATGTACACCGGAGCTGGCGGGTTCGAATCCAGTCCGGCCCGCCAAACAACAATGACGGCAGCAACCAAAAAATGGCCGGGCGTTGTGGCAGGCGCCTGTGGTCTCAGCTACTTGGGAGGCAGAGGCAAGAGACTCGCTTGAGCCCAGGAATTGGAGGTTGCTGTGAGCTGTGATGCCAAAGCACTCTATCCAGGGTGACAGCTTGAGGCTCTGTCTCAAAAAAAAAAAAAAAAGATAAATGAGAATTGTTTATCCCCACATAGCCTGCCTCCCACTCCCATCTCCCTGCCAAAGTTACCCCAAATAATATCCCTATAACCTCCTCGTGGCTGAATCCACTTAGCACTTTAACCCTTACTGTACTTGATGTCTCAGTGATATTTCATATTGCTTTTTCCTAACATGTCTTATGGCATTGCTTCCCAGATCCTTGAATTTCAGGGATCAATATGATTTTTTTAATGGCAGGGGACTAATATGGGTTGCCAATTTTAAAGTAGCCTTTGATGACGTACTTTAAAAAAAATACAAAGTATCAAAACAGGATATAATCTTAGAACAAAGGGAAGCCTTTATATTAAAAACATTTAGTTTTGTGAAAAAATTATTAAGTTACTATTAAAATTCACTACCCCTTGTTAGGAATTTCACTGTGACTCAGTCCTGATCGGATTGCTCATGGTTCCAAAGTCCAATGTCCCTGGCAAGGCTCTCCTTGTGAAGCAGAATCACTATTGATGGATACTTCACTCCGCATCTGGACCTGACTACCTAGTAAATACAAGAAGTGTATCTTCATCTCGTATGTGGCATATAGTCAATCTTCCAAAAATAGTGGTTGATCTTTCAACTCAATGCTTGAGAGCCATTCAGCCTATACTTGAACCCCAGCTTTTCCACTTGCCCACTATGTTACCTTGGACAAGTTTCTAAACTGTAAATTTGTAAAATGGGAATTAAATGGAATCAATGTTTTAGTATTTATACAGAGCCCACAACAGTCCTTGGTTCATAGTAACCAGTAAAAAAAGTGACGGTTACATAAAAAGCAAAAATGGGCGTAAAACAACTTACCTGGTGAAAGGGAGCAACCCAAACTGCACCCAGTCATTTTGCCATGGGCGGTGCCCCTGGCTATGGGGAAGTACAGATATAGAAGTTGTTTGGATGAGTCACTGCAAATGCATCTCAGATGCTAGAATAACATCACACTGCAAAAGTGATGATTTTGGGGCGGCTCCTGTGGCTCAGCGAGTAGGGCACCGGCCCCATATACCGAAGGTGGCGGGTTCAAGCCCGGCCTCGGCCGAACTGCAAAACAAAAAAATAGCCGGGCGCTGTGGCGGGCGCCTGTAGTCCCAGCTACTCGGGA